>BMAO01023845.1:0-37910 GCA_019973975.1 Trichonephila clavata | reverse complement strand
GGACGGATATCGACGGCATACTCCCTAGCAGTTCGTAATGCATTTCCATTACAACGGCCGCACATCAAGTACATGTCACGAACGGAATACATGGCCACCATACGAAGACTACCGGTAGCTGCAAGATGCAGCCTTTTAAAAACCAGCTCAACGGTGGCTTAAAGTCATTCTACGGATATAAGTGCATGACGCGATATGCGCAGCGAACGTTTTAAACACAATCGTCTGGAAAGATATGCAAATACTGTTGTTTATATGTCCAATAAAGTGTTTTTTCTTGAACCGGAAGTGACATCATACTTTGCTTTTCGTATTTTTCTCGTAAACTAGGGATCGTACAGGAACGCTCCTTTGGGCAGTTTTTATGTACTCTTAACGAGGAATCTAGCTGTGTAGAGTTTATGCGGTCATTTTGGGACACCCTGTATTTGTTATCCCCTTGAAGTACTTGATGTTCGAAATGATACAAACTTATTGACGTCAAACTGTACAGGCACTACCTCAAAATTCACAAAGTCAAATTTAACAAAACTCCTCTGACAAAGCTTCTTCCAAGCAGAAGTGAGGTTTCTCTTGGTAGCCCTTTTCCGAGCATTTTTGATTATTTTGAAGTTGACCGCAAAGAAGTGATGTTTACAAAACTCTCTGAAAGTGAGACTGATCTATTCAATCAATTAACCCTCCAAATAACTTTATATCATTTTAAGCTCTGAAAATATAAAGCAATTATTTAAGCTCTTTATCAACATTAATTTTTTCTATGCGATTACAATAAAAAAATGCTCTTTAGACAAAAAAAAATGTATTATTGCACATGCCACACATATTGCGCATTCCAATTCTTTTCCCATGAAAGTGAGATATTAGTTGCTGAAAAAAACATGCAAGAACTTTTCTTCAGTGCCTTTTAGTACAACTAATTGACTGTAAAGGATAATCATATTTTATTAATGGCTGATTTTCTTCCCGAAGCGTAAAACACATTTCTGAAGAGTTTAGTTTAATTTTTATATATTTCATTTTAGGAGTATTATAATTTATTATTTCCATTAATTTTCATAACTGCATTCCATTTAATTACCTAAAGTTGTTTATGGATTTAAACAAGGGTTTGTGAAGATATCTGTGTTTTTATTCTCAGTATTATCGTCCTTGAATACAACCGAGATGAAAAATCAGTAAACTGCACAACTTCGTAAGAGGGATTTTTCTAATCATTACGTTATTCAAACACAATTAAGTTTGTGTAGTTTAATTTCCACCCTCTTAGATGTAACTCGCATAATTGTACTATTTTGTTAAGTATTTAATTGCTAGGTATTTCTTGATCTCAGATTTTCATTTAATTCACCTTTCATTTTGAGAATTCTGTGAAAGATTTACTAACATAACAATATTTCTTTTGCTCATATTTTGCATCAAATGGGTTTATTCTTATTACCCACTCAATTTTTTTAAATAAAATTAGTGGGTTAATAAGAATAAAATGTTATATCTTAAAAATATTTTTCTTATTCTATTTTTACAAGAACAAATTACTTAATGAGTGCCAAGAGGAAATTAATCTCCGTGGCCAGCAGCAAAATTTCACAACTTCCAAATCAAAAACTTAGAAAAAGCGCTAAACTATTTAATGATTTTCTAAAACAATTGTCAAAATTTATCTCAGTTCAAGAGTGTGTTAAATATTGCATAAGATTTAACTAAACGCTTGAGACATATGAAAACTTTAGAAAGAGAGGAAAAATTTAATTAAATGTATACGAGAAATTCAGGAAAATCGTCACTTACAACACCAGAAATATTTTTTGGTGTTTCGAATATACATTTCTGTGATATCTTGCTCAACTACGTTGACGAAGTAAGAACGATAACATTATTCAATAAATCGAAGCAATGTATAAAACATTACAAGTTACTAAAGGAAAACACTTTAAGAACAGCAGACATTATAAATAATTACTTGAAAGCTACTGATTGCGCATAAAGTATTAAATATGAATATTTTTTAACATTAGATATAAAAAAAATTCGCCACATTATAATGATTTAATTGTATTGCCATATTAAGCAAGAATACGTTCATTTTTTTCTCTACTTTCTTTCAGAACATAATTTTTCTGACTCTTTTTGTAAAATATTTTATTCCTCCAAGCTTAAATGAAATCCTACTTTCACATGTTCTTTCTCGTTTGCGGGTGAATTCCTCTAGCCAGAGTGAATATTTCACGCGGCTTTTACCACTATCCCGCAAACACAAACAAATCATGTTGACAACTTCATTTCGTGGAAAGATTTTTCACATGAAAAAAAAAATAGGAACTAAGAAATGAGATGAAATTAATGAAGATATTCGCTACAGAGTAGAAAATAATTCAAGTGGGAAAAATTGTTGTAGTAGCGAGAAAGAATATTTTAAGCCCATTTGGAGAAAAAAAGTTCATGTCTTTATTTCTTGGTGCGAGACGTTATTTTATTTTTTCTTTGCATTAAAATAGCATGTAGGATGTGATTAGTTTATAACATTAGAACAATAATGGTATTTATTAAAAAGAAATTAATCTTACCAAGTGTAATTCGATGGGGAAATTAAAAATATCATAAATTGAAGAAAAATTAGACACAATAAATTCAGAACAAATAGCTTTTTGATACGCAAGGAGAAAAATAAGTTTTACGCAATTCTACTGTTTTTGTGAATTTTTACAAATATATAATTCTAATTTACTGATTTATCTTTGTTGATCTTTCGATATCATTTAATTATTTATATACATATGTCACGTATTTATTTTTAGAATCAAACATTAAATCATTTAATTCATTTCTTTCTTTTTCTCATTAAGTATTTTGATAATTTAATTCACTTCAGAAATAAGGAGATTTTAAATTAATTTTAATTGTTTTTTTTTCATGTAACAAGCATGTTATAACTGTAATTGTATTTTATAAATGTTTCAATTTTTCTCTAATATTTAACCAAAATTTAAAAATAAATAAATTCTAATAAAATTTAATTCTAAGGGGCAAAACTACTTAAAGTGTTTTCGTCGCTACAATAGGTCAGATGAAATAAACTGACCTTTGCGTTTTCCAAATAAATTAGTTTTTAAATAAATTAAACTTTAATTTATTGGTTAGTATTTTATCCTTATGAAATTTTATTCGTTTCAGGGAAAAGTATCATATAATTATAAGTATAAATTTTAAGTTATAAACCATCGGATTCTAAATACTGCAAAATCTGGTGCATAACGTGCACAAGCGTATACAGTGCAATCAGACTTTCAAGCTGCCTTTTATAAGTTTTTCCATATACTCACCGTATAACACGCATCCCCTTTCTTACGAAGAAACCTCAAATGTACGCGTTCAATGCTCTTATGTTTTGATTCGAGGTATTATCCCAAGATTTTGCAAAAATAATGTACTTCTGGAACTACAACCCTTTAAGTTCACAAGAAAGGCCAATGCCTTTAAATAAACAGTATTTTAATGTATGTACAAGTCTGATTTTTTTTTATGTTTATCACTTCTTTCTCTTTTTAAAGCTTTCCTTTTCACATCCGGCGTATAATGCGCCCCCGTAAATTTCAATCTTATTTTTTTGTGTTAAGAGTACGTTATACGCCGGATCTTAGGGTATGTAATTTATGTTTCAATCAGGACTAACTATTGTAGACTTATAACATAAATGTTAAAATTATTAAAGAAAGAACTATTGCATAGTAACAAGTTAACGTTTTCATAGTTTGCTTAAAGCAGCAAAGTATATTAAATAATTTTTATTCTTGTATTTTTTTTCAGCATGGAATGTCATGCTTATGTTTTACTTAACTTTTTATTTCTTCAGGAACCAAAAAAAAGTCTACAAATAGAAAAGATTTATCTTCCCTACTCGATGGAATGAAAAAAAAACTAAATATATTGAAGTCTTAACACTATTGGCACACATCTGGAGACCGGTATGAATCGAATTTGAGATACTCCAGAACTCTAAGTGGTGTCCCACACAAGATTGACTTACAGGAAATTCCTTTTCTTCAATACTACCCAAGATTTCTTGTTGGGAAACGACACTTAATCCATCAACCACCTGATAAAGTCCCTGAATAAAAGTCTATACTGAAATGCATCCGGTCGAAAGAAAGGAACTAATAAAAGGAATTTTTCTCTTCCTATTCAATCTGAAAAAAAGGAAGGTATAAAAAATCGTTCAAAAAAACTATGCTTTATACTCAAAGAAACAGTTGAAAAAAATATTTACCACAAATTTTGAAAATATCTACCGCTCAAAAAGATACTTAACTAGAATGCCACGAAAAAATATCAAGTTGATTATATTATATTTTTTCAAATATGTGTAGCCAAAGTAGTTTGTTGTTCAGTTTTAAAGAAGAATTGATCAACTTCAACAGAATTTGATTAACCTTGGAAGTATATAAATATTGACAGATAATTATTTCATACATTCCTAACGAACAAGCTCATCACATTTAGCATGTTTATTTCATGATATGACATTTAGCATGCTAATTTCAAATTCAAGTGGTATAATATTAAAAAGTTTAAAGTATACAAATACAGGAAAAGGATATCTTGTGATTGTATTTTGACGTACACAATACCATAATGAAGGTACGAATTAGTTGGTGCACAAAAAGACATCAGTCATTAAATTTTTCAATAAATAAAAAAAGAATAAGTTCCTCGTGTTTGTGAAGTTATCAAAATACCGCAATTCTTCTTAGCTTAGGGGAAAATTTGGTCAGCGGAGTTGCTTGATTTTAATTTATATCTTTCTCCGAAGCATCCCGAAAGCCATTGGCAACGAAACTCGTATTGAACCACGGGTAAGTAATGAAAACACACCCCACCAACAGAAGAACTTTGAGCCTCGACAATTTTACCGTACATCAGACCTCTGCACAGTGGGTCTTCTGTGCCGTGAGGACTCGAATCCGCGTCTCGACAGCACCAAACACGAGTTCGACACCATGACTACTTCACTACCGTGGCCCTGAGTACAGTAGGGAATATGACGCAGAATCTCAGTTATCTTTCGCATTATTGTGTATCTTTAAAGATTTACACTATAACTTGAATTATATAAAACATATTTTCTTTTCCTGGGTCTCAACTTACTTTACCTTGTTTCTTTTCCCCCTTTTATTATATCCTGAGGAAACAAATATAATAAGCCAGTATAAGTGAAACTATTTCCCCTTTTATTACATCCTGAGGAAACAAAAAAAAATAAGCCAGTATAAGTGAAACTATTTCCCCTTTTATTATATTCTGAGGAAACAAAAAATAAGCCAGTATAAGTGAAACTAAGTATTCTAGTAAAAGGATTTTTCCTAAAGATCTTGCTTTTTTTCTGCGTTTGTTTTTCCTTTTAATTGATTAAATCTAGTTTATTTTAAAAGCTAAATTTTACTTCAGTAAATTTCCCTTGAAGTAAGATGTCATTAGAAAAAAATGTTGCGTGTTATAGGTAAAGAAACACTTCCCGAAGAAAGTTTATGGGGATTTTCTAAGCATAAAATTGTAATCTTGTATATTCATAAATATGCACAATACCACGGCGTTATAATTATTTTAATACTGTCTTATTTATTATATTATAGCGAGATGAAGCTCTCCGACAGAACACTTTTCTATCCTTCTCTAAAATTGCTTTCGGATAATCAAATAAGCAAGCAATTCTACACTTACCCCGAATTATCATCTTAATTACGTATTTTCTTTGTCTTATAGAATTAAAAACTATTTTTCAGCGTTCTAAATGTAACACATGAGGGATTAAAAATACTTGATTTATTTCTACTTAATAGAACAAATCATGCAACATTTCGTTTAAATGAATTTTTTTATTAAAATAAATGGTTTTTAAACTCTTTCTTACTATACATGTTGGTTAAAAAAATTTTCTTGGCATTTGGCAGTGTCGTCCCTTTTATCATGACTAAAATTTTTAAGTGGATACCAAATGTTCTTCAAAACGATGATTATCGATTTCTTTCTTTATGCATAAAATTTACATACATTTATACAAATTCATATAGAGAAATTTGTGGATTGACTTATATTTCATATGTTGGTGTTAGTTCTTACACTAAACTCCAAAAGAAATTAAAAAATAAAATAATAGTAGTTTCAAGAATTGTTTTTTATTAATTCATTTTTTAAAAATTAATGCGCCATTAATAAAACACATTAATAAGAGCTTTGCCAGACTTCAGTATTTTTTTTTATTTGCTTCGATTGAAAGCAAATTTATGAGGCTAGGTTTGAATTATTAAATCCGCACCTTTTTATCGGCTTGCTAAAAATGATTGCTGTGGATCACACCATTGAAAGTGCGGCTATCTATGATGTAGCGTCAAGGCTTTCTGAAGCAACAGATGGAGTGTTGTACACCATGATACTGCCAACGTCATCAAATTATCCTCGCTCATTCTCATTATCCTCATAGTGACTCTATTTCTTGACTGAGGATTCATAAAGTGAGAGTACCATACCATTAGACCATGCGATAATAGTAAAGGGTTGCTCATAATTCCCTCCAAGACTTCGAAGTACTATAGTAAAAAAGGTGAGTCGAGTACACCAAGAAAGAACAATGGAAAGAATAAAAAAATACTTCAAGTTTTATTTATATACTTTAAAAGTTTTCTGTTTGGGAAACCTGTTGTTGTTGTTGTCCCATTGGCTAGCAGTGCTAGACCAGGTTCATGACTCCGCACACTCTCAAAAAATCCAACACCAGCAAGTGAAAGTCAGATAAATCCTGCCTGGTGACACCCCCAGGCATTCGAGGATGTGAGCAGGCGAGACAGGCTCGGGAGAACAGTTGGCACACATTTCAAAGCTCTTGGATCCTTCGGAAAATTTCATTGATTTAGGGTGACCACTTCGAAAGCGGGCTAGAATAGTTTTGTTCCTATCTATTAAACCGTGAGCCAGGACGAGAACACCGATACCACTGGTGCTCTGGGGGGACAATCTAAGTGGTCTTATTCTGGTGTTTAATTTTTGAGAAAAACTAGAAGACGGTGAGGGAAGCTGATGGTTCTAGGGGTTCGCAAGTGCCAACTTTCACCACAGTTTCCGCTATATCATTTCCCTCTAGATCTACTTGGGAGAGAATCCACTACACAGGAATCTGAAGCGATGTGGAAAAGTCGTTTTAACTTGTTGAGTATTGACTCTCCAACATTATCTCTCACATGTTGCCAAATTTCGGAAACCTTAATTGAACGACCTACATTAAAGCAATAGTACAGCTCCCCCACGCTGTGGTCTATACGGTAATATCAACGTTATAGACAGTATGTTTTATCTTTTCCGTGTTACAAAGAATTTGATCTTTTACACAGGACCAAGTTTTCGCACCCTCTTTGCCACGTGGCGTAGCAGAACTGCTTGAAAGGAAAACGCGTATGTCACTTACATTGATGCTACAATTGTTGCAGGAACTGGACTGTTATATTGACGTATGACGTTTAACCAAGGTTTACCACATAGAACGCATGTAAAGTATATGGATAATACTTAAAGAGTGTTCTGTATTCTTTCCAATGTTCTTTTTGCTGTAATCGTCTTCAGTTTTTTTTTTCTTCTTAAAGCTTTTTAAGCTCTGGAGAAAATTATGAACAATTCTGTATATCTGTTTTCTCAGCTATAAGCAATGGGAAACTTTAACACATTCCATATATTGCGACAGTCTTGGCCAACAATACTGCAGTACGATATATCGCAATTCTTATAGTCAGAACCCAATTCTACCTCGATCACTGTCAGATACTTATTGGAAGCCATTTCTTCTTCTTATACGAGACATAATTAGTAATTTTTGTCACAGAACAACAACATTCAAAAGAAATTTCTTTATTAGAAAGCTGCTGTATTTTCTTTTACATAATATTGGTGACGCTACCACCACTTGCTTTGCATGAATATGTAGTAAGCGATAATTATTCGCTCATCACATCATGTTCACTGCGAATTTTAAATGTGTGGCATGACGCTTTCCTGGTTTAGCAATCGTAATGATTAGCTTTACTGAATTAATACATATTTAATGAGTTGCACGTTAAAGATTAAACTAAAATTGGTAAATTTGAGTTGGGTTCAATGAACCGTGTAACAATTGTTTAATGATTTAAATTAGGTTGCACCAGTGCTTCTAAAACTTGCAATATTTGCAACCCAATATTCAATCATAATTTTCCTCATGCCCCCTCCGTATAATAACAATGTATTGAATTCAATAACACTATATTTTGAGGTTAAAGCTATGCAATAGGACTTTAGACTCTTAAGTCTACCGTTGTATATAAATGTCTCACTCAGCCATAGTATTAATTGTCCCGGATGTATGTATACGTCTTTCTGAAGTAAGATCTTTTTGTGTATTGCTATCCACCAAATCATCCCAAAGGCTTCCAAATGCATTAAAAGGACCATGACAGTGTTTGCAAATGATTTATTTATTTTAGAGTACTTGCTTATTTATTCCTTTTCTTCCTCCTCCAATATATAGGCACACCTACGTAGAAAACGATGGCATTGGGGAGTGAATTGCATAACTTTTAATCACACAGCAAAGGATTCATTATAAACAGTACAAATTATTAAGACAAGTGTTTTATTTTTTGTATATAATTTTATGTATTACAAGCCCATGGGGTCACTTGTAATTATTAAACTTGTTCTTAACTTACTATTGTCGAATAAATTATAAAATGCATTGTGCAGTACTGATACATTTATAAGGGTATTTTATCAGTATAAATGTGTATTGTAAATGTATTTTTATTATTTCAGGATGTATTTTGTATGTTTACTTTCAATAAATTAATATTTTTTTAAATAATATTTTTTCCTCGACTTTTTAGTTTGTTTGACTCCCCTTTTTAGAGTCCCCTTCGTAGAGTTATCAGGCCCCCTAGGGAGCGTTTCTCACAGTTTGAGAAACGCTGAGTTATACAAGGGCAGCGCATGTTATTTACAAAACTAATGGACAATAGACATGGACGGTTTCTAATCACATTCTGCTATTTTGGAAAGTTAGTTACAGTTATTAATGACAAAAGTGAAAAATAATATGAAAAAAGGAAAAAGTGTATAATTATGAAACGCACAAGCATAAAAAAAAAATAAGAAATGCCTAATCGAAGTAAAAAAATAAACAAACCAACAGTAGTAAATAATATCTGTATTGAATCGAGTCATAACGTCAAACATACAAGTCAATGGACTAAAATATAAAATAAACAGCAGCAAGAAGGAACAGGATAGCTGAAATAAAAATAGACATTTATTTCGAATCTGAAAAGAGTTTTATTGAAAACGCGTAAATTTAATGTGAAATTTGAAAGACAAAATTATTTGTAGTATAAATTATCTGCGCAAATTCATTTTCAGTTTTCGAAATTCGTGAAAAAACGACAATTTCAGAAACACATCATTAATAGCTAAATTATTATTAAAAATAATATGCTAGCCTTAAGAGCTAATTATATTATTCAAGCTAAATATTTTTTGTTTCAACAACAGTTAGAGGAAAAATAAGTCAAAATTGATTGATTCAAGGAAAAAGAGCGTTGCTAAAGTATCACAAAAACTTGAGTAAGCTCACATTATCAATGAAATTAATGAACCAAACTAGGTTTACTGATAGCTTACCCACTTCAAGCGAAAAGAGAAGAAAATACCCCACCTGTAATCTGTTAAACGATATTAATTATCTTGGGATTGGTTTTGAAAGACGGATATCAAATTGCATTGCCGTTTGGGACGAGGTTTTACATCCTTTCATTTAAAGGACCTGGAAGAAAAGCCCATGTTCTTAAAAGTACTTGATTTAGAAAATTGGATACGGTTTTCTTTTTTTTTCCTGAGCACAAAACTTTCTGCTTGTTGAGACTAATTATATTCTGAAGTGATTAATTTGGTTCCAAGTCCAAGTACTTCAATGAAACATTCTAAAAAAATAAAACTTTTTTTCGGAATGTCAATCCTTTAATAAAAGACCATCCGGTTTTGGACATTGTTCTAAGAGAATTCTTTTTTCTTTATTCAAAAGCTTAGAAAATTATTAACTGTAGCTTGATGGGAATGAGTTATTTACTTCGAAATAAGTCAGATTTAAAAGAGAAAAGTTTAAAAAAAATCTTAATTTCAATTTATTTTTATTATACTATATCACACTTCAAAAAACTTCCAGAATTTTGTTTAACTATTTTATATTGAAATTTGTATCGAAATTAGTAAAATGCTTTGAGACCGGATCGATTTCATTTACTGAGTTTATTTTGGATCCATAACAATAAATAAATAAACTATTACTCGTAAAATCTGTAAGACAACTTGTGGCATTTAAATTTTGAAATTTAAAAATGAACTCAAATTTTAATGGTAAGTAATGAAAATTTTGGCGAACCAGAAAAAAAAAATGTATAAAACTATTTAAAAGAAATAGAATACTTTGACCAAACAAAAATAATATTGTAACGATTAAAAGTTTTTTAAATAAAATTATTTGTTCTTAATTCTTCTAAATACATCAATGAATATTTTTTATTAATACGCACAGAAAGCTATTTGATATGAAATAAAGTGAATTTTGTGTTAAATACTACAAATTATTTTTAAAGTACAGAAATAAGTGTAATTAAATTTTATTTTAACTTAAGTTTATTTTAGATTACGAGTATGCCAAAAAATAATCGTTAAATCATAAAGTTTGACGCATGTTAGTTTTTTTTCCTAATTTTTTTAATTAGTGTACTTTAAATAATTTTGAAACCGTTAAACCCAAAGAATCTGTTATGTAACATTTACTTGTATTTTTAAGATTTATTTTTGTAAGCACACAGTACTGATTTACTCTGTTTTGCTGTGTTTCATATCATGGTCAACCAATCACCTCTGCATACTCTTATAAAATTTGGTCCTTCGAAGTTTAATAATTAATTGTAACTGCATGTAGAAGAAGTGAAAGCAAATCCCACTTATTACTTACAATATCAGTTTAAATGTCAATATAAACTAATGCAAGTTTTTCCAGATAGTAGTTGATGATTATTTAATAAATGATTTTCCCTGTAATAATTTTCCTGTAAATTACGTAGAGTTTGTAAAGCTCATTTTTAGTAACAAAGATTCTTTTAGTAAAAAATATGGAGAGTTAACCTCACTACCCCAAAAGTAAAAGAGTTTTCGTACATTTCTGATACAGTCACGTTCACAGAGTCAAAATATTAGTAAATTATAAATTGTGTATGTCCCTAAGAACCTCATTTTAGCAGTTAACTGAAAATATTAACTCTAATAGAATCACATCGAATCGATATACAGTTTGCATGATGATGAGAACACATAATCAGTTGGTCAGTTGGCACTTTTGGTAATGACAGAGTACTGGTCCAGTCACATTTATTCATATCTCTAAAAATAAAATTGCATTGCTATTTAGATCAGGTTTTTATCTTTTGTTTACACACGTCTTTTGAGAACAATTGAAATCATCTTGAGTTCGAATGCGATTTGAATAATATGTAGACATTAACAGAAAACGAAGAGTAGGGACAATAAGTAGCTTTATTTTTGTAAACTTTAGTGTAAGAAATGCTCAATAAAACAAGACTTTGAATTAATGTTGCAAATAAATGCAAAGCTAATATTGCAAATATAACTAACCGCAACAACTGAACCTAAAAGACCTTTAACAAATATTTTAACCTTTCGATCACCAATATCAAGGCTTGAAAAAGTGAAAAAGATGAGAAAACGGTTCTCCCAAAGAATTTATTGTGAGTTTTTTCCTTTCCTTAAGTAGTTTAATATGAGTGTGGATATCATTAATTTTGTAAATACAAATTTTTGTCAAGGAAAAGGTTTACCTAACAGCTATTTGATTCATATTTTTGATTTACTAAGAAGATTATATGCTGAATCAAATGCTGTTTAATGTTATTAAATTGCTTGTAATTCTATTAGGGATATTTCTGCTTAAATTATAATTAAAACAACACTTGCTTATTTAAATTTACAATTAATCAACAAGGATGTTTGAATATCTGAGAATTGGTATACGATAAAAAAAAGAGATGCTGAAATGATAAGGTACGAAATGACACTGTGGATATAAATGAAGATTATTTATATTTTCAAAGTTTACGGTGTACATCATGGACCTGAGAACAATGATCCCATTGATTAAGGAGCTGAAGAATTCATCGTTCCCAACATTTCTGTGGCCATGACGCGACACAGCCCTCCACAGCGTCTTTGAATTCGTCGTCCGAGTTGAAGCGCTTCTCTTTCACATGTCGTTTCAAGGACCAAACACATGGAAATCACTGGGCAACATGTCCGAGCTGTAGGGCTGATGGTCAACTTTCTCCCACTTGAACTTGACCAGTTCCACGGCTGTGATTCTGAAGAGTTGTGGACGTGTGATATCATGGAGTCGAACCACATCCAATGTGGCAATGAATAGTGGCCGGTTTAACACATGTCACTGTCATAAATTGAATAACGTCTCACTGCTCCTCAATCGTAAATTTTGTAAAGTGAATGCCATCACATCCTCTCACGCTCTGCCTCATTGAATAGGCGTTGTAATGTGAGCATCTGGACTATGAAACAATCCTCAGTCCCATATCCTGGTTGACTTTGATGTAGGGCATGGCGATGGAGGGGTTTTCTTTCTGCTTAACAAGAATCATGGCTATTGGCTGAGACGATGGCATCCGGGAGGCGGGGCTATGATTTTTCATCTGAGTGCTGTAGAGATGAAATTTTTGGCATGGGTGAGAGCTTAGAGCTTGCTCTCTGATTGGTCAGTGGTAGCGTGAACACAGACTCCTATTGGCTACCCTGGGGGCTGGGAGCTTTGCCTCGTCAATTGGACGGCACTCCTTATAAGAGTCTCTTGTCTCTCGTGTGCAGGCGGACGCCCGCACATGCTCCATTCCACGCCAAAGACTCCATTCGCATGCGTAGATGTCTCGCTACGTACTCCCGTAGCGACTTAGGCCCATATGTTAACGGATACGTTTGTACGGCGTTTCGTACCTTTTCATTTGCCCACTCCTGGTATAATTTTGTTATTCGACATTTTTTAAAAAAATAATCATTATTTGGAATCCATTTATATAGTTTAATATTTTTAGTGTATCTAATTTTTTTAATAAAAATTACAGAACTTTTATTGATTTACTATTAATGAAAATATACGTAAATGAAAATAAACATAACGGGGCACACACATTTAACTTACCGTCAAATAAATATGAAACCCAGTGGCTGAGTGGTAGTGTATCGTGCTTTCGCTTCACAAGTCCGGGACTATTACCCTGGACTGGGCAAGGTTGACTCAATCTTTCACCTCTTCAGTCGGTCGATAAATGAGTATCATGCTTGCTTGGGATATAAATTCTGGCGGTTAACGTCAGTCTGATCACCTGACCGAAACATATGCTCATGCACCTCAGTGCCCTAGTTCACGAAAACTGACATGGGCACAGTAGGTTGAATTTAACTTAATTTAGTTCAAATAAATGTAAGGATTTTTTTTATCAAATTTTCTGTTCCAGTAAATCATTTATCTTTGCTAATTAGGTTTAAACTATTGAATAATCAACACACTCTCGTTTTGTTTGTAGCTTTCTATCTCTTTTAACAAAAATTTCATAAAATATGGCCTCGTGAAAAAAGAAGGTGGGACAATTCCTCACTTACCTTTACCTTTTTACCTTCAAAAAAATTCTTCCGACTCAAAGAAATCCTTAACTAAACTGAACAAACCTACATTTAAATAATAAAAAGAAAAACAAAATATACAGTTGTCTGTGATACATTTTTTGGTGAATTCTTTAAATTTTCGAAATTGAAGTGCAAATTAATTATTTAAAAATGAAGTAGAATTATACCCATGACTTTCTTCTTTTCATCACATCTATGTTTAAATTACTGAATTAAAATAAGACTGTAGAAAAAGGGAAATTTTGCAAGATAATTAGAAAAAGATGAGAAAATTAACAAACGATGATAATGACGTCACTATGTGAAAGTAGTAATTTTTGTGGTTGCTACCTGATCTATGAACAGTGTACTTTGGAACAATTAAAACACCTTTTCTTCCCTTTTTACAGAGTCAAATACCCATCAATTTTGTCTTAATTTAAAGATCGAAATAACCCTGTAATAATCAACTCATTAATAGGAGTGTAATGTGATCAAATCCCTATAAATAATACTCAACTCTTGCCCATAAAGTCAAAAAGACACATTTCATGTAATTATCCTTCACTTTACATGGTTAATATGACGTACTTCGGAATTCTCTTCTATTCTGTTTCTCCCTAGTTCTAATCTAATATGGCTTAGTCAAAAATTTGGCTCATACCATGAAAGCTTCTTTTTAATAAAAGAAGAAAGAAATCATAAGTTATTATTACAAAAAATACAATCGAGTCAAAATTCTGTTAAAATTCTCAAAAATCACATTCCATAAACTGATTCTTTAATTTTCAGTTAGATGCATTTTATTTCATATTTAATTTTTAACAAATTGTGGAAAAACATCATTTCCCATTTTCCGAGAAAAATTCGATTGTAAGTTAGAACAAAAGATTTCTTTGGGCTCTTGAACACATGGGGGAGGAGGCGGATCCCGATCCTGCCACCACCTCTTTGTTTATTAAATTATGATTGTTAATCCCAGCCCAACAGACGTAAATTGAATTCAGCTTTGCTAAAGCACTTCATCCACCCACGCAAATAATTCTCTTGGGAGTGTCGAGATGCAAATTTTCTGTCCCGTTGCACCTCTTCGAAATTTATGGGTGTAGGTAATTGAATTAAGATTCGCGGTGGTTGGCGACAATGATGTCACTCTTCCCAATCGATTCTTAGTGTTAGAAGGGATAGGCACAACTCCGAATCATAGATTTAAACGCCAAGTTTATCGTTGTTATATATATAAGCATTACTAATTCTTGAATGAATAGAATACTTTAAGTTGCTTATTTAACTTGTCACATACATAATAAAAATAACTTTATTTTTCCCATACAAAAAACTATAGTTTTAACTAAAAACCTTTTAAGCGTACTTTACTTAATAAGAGAAAGAAGTATTTTCAAAAGTCATTGAAAATAAGAGAAATATTATATCTACTTTGTTAACGATAATCTGTAAAAATTAGTAAGGCCAGTCGCATCAGAGGTCCAATCACAAAATATAAAACCAATAGTTTTGGAAGAGATTAAATACTAAAACACAGAATACTTTAAATTATATTAAAAATGGTACAAATCCTTCATTGATTTTTCGACTATTCATAAATAAGTGTCTTAGAACTACCCAGTTTACTCTCACGTCTTATATAAGGATGGGGCTTGCAAAAGCTTGATAAAAATTTTAAAACCCTATTTTTCACATTATTATAAACTGGTTAACCACGTTTTAATCGAATTGTTTTAAAATAAAGTATAAAAATATATAGATTATTTTAAACCTCTGGTGTAGCTAATCCTGAATGGGCCCTGTATCAGAATTTCTTGAGGGGCTCTTATTGGAAATGGGAGCTTAGTCAACGGGAGTATTGGTAGAATGTTAAGATTTTGTGCTTACACATGTTGGGGCCTCGTTCATTGATACAGCGGTAGCTATATATATGCCCCTGCTTTAAACACAAAGTAACAACTCTTAAGTATGGGAAAGCTATAAGCCCTCGATAATAAATAAAAATGAACGCAACACAAAATTTAGTGTTTAGATATATTCATTTTTCCTTAGAGGTATTATGTAGTTGGCCTCCTTTGCACTCGAGGTAACACCAAGTCTACTATAGAACAAGAGCATCTAGAACATGCTTGTCCAAAGTGCGGCCCAAATGCAAATTATGAAAAGATTGAAATTTATACATTTTTGTTAATAAAATAAATGTTTGCAACATTTTTCATACATAATCGATTCACACACACACATTGACATTTTTATTTAGAAATAAAAATTTATATAAAATATCTTAGTTTTACATAAAAATTTTATATTAAAATTTTATATAAAACCATGGGAATTTACGTTTAGAATTATGTGTGTATCCACTGGACGGCGAATTTGCTGAAGAATTACAATATTTGTATGCAATATGCAAAATAGGCTGCATTAATTTTTGGTTTAATTCAAGAGTTTGTAATTAGATTTTAAGGTTTTCGAAAAAATGAAGAGTATTTCCGCATATTTTTTACACCATTTTCTCTAGAAATAAATTAATTACCTTAAACACTTTAAATGGAATGCATTGAAAAGCAAAGTGACATTCAACTAAAAGAAAAATTTTGGAATGTTCCTTTGCTGTAGTTTTATAAATATTTCCTATCACATGATAAGTATTCTAACTATCACTATCCTGCTTTATTAATGTCCTCAGATTTTTTCTGTGCCTCTATTTGTTAACAATTATTTTCAAGAATAAAGCATACAAAACCAAAAATAGGACAAAGATCACTGACAAACATCTTGAAAATACATTAAGAATTGCAACTTCGTCTATTGTACCCGATATCAATTTGCTTGTTACAAAAAAAGCAAACTAATCCATTTCATTAACCCGCAATCACTCGAGCCTGTTTTTGCTACCGTCGTTACTCTCGGGGTGTAGAGAACACCTAAAACTTTTAACACGTGTATTAAAGGATGAAAAAGAAATTAAGTCAATTATGATACATATTTATAAAGTACAAGATGTTTTTTGTATTATGCAAATAAAATTATTAAATTTATTGCACACAAATAAGACTAATATTAATTTAAACTAAACCTACAAAATGTTCTTTTTAAAACATATAATTTTTTATTCTTCTTTCATAAAACACAAGTAAAACGTTTTTTTTCCAGTAATAAACTTACTTTGTAATTAATTTTAAGGGTAGTAGAAAGTAGAATACAAATATTTTAATCATTTTCCAAACATTCAGAGCAGACTGTATTCATATGCTTTAAGTACATATTTGTTTTACATTGAAGGCAAACACAATTGGTTTTTACATCTTTTACCCGTGGATAAATAGTGCAGAGCCCCTTTTTTGGTGAATTAATGCTCTTTTTACTATCTTCTGTGTCAGTAAAGCTTCTTTCGAGTTTTTTGTCAATTATTTGTTTCCATGAATTTATTTGTTTTTTCTTCATCAAAGTTTCTTCCAATTCTTGTGCCTTATCCATGAGATGAACAGATTGTTTAATGTGGAGCACTTCTGAAATTACACAGTCTTCGAAATCACTTAGTTCGTCCTCAGAATCTGTCGATACAGTATCTAATAGATGACCGAGTCACTGTTGCTCCCTTTCCCATGGATTTTTGCCATAATTTCTGAAATATGTTTTAAAAAATTTTAACAAAAATAATATTTTACAATTATTTTAACTTTTATATTATTTTTATACTACAATTATTGAAATTTTAAATAAAATATATATGCATATTAATATATTGGAAAAGAAAATATTAACGGAAAGAGTGAAACACTTATCCTATTTTTGATGCATCGAGTACGAAAATATAACTCAATCGCTCACGGGGAGCTCTCAGCACCCCAGATAAACTTTTGAAGCTCATTACGTTTCAATCGTCCGAGCGAGAGTGATTGCAACAGGCCTGAAGGTTCAATGACCCAAAATGTGCAGCTACAGAAAAAATCGTGGTTCTGCGTATTCTTTTTGGAATTCTAGGAAGCTTTTCTTGTTGCTGGGGTGTACACAGCACCCACGCGAGTGATCGTGGGTTAATTTGAATTTTTTTCATCTTAATGAAATCCAAACTAAGTGAAGCGAAACTTTTACAAACTTAAAATAAATATGTACCTTTACGTATCTAATTCAAAATTTTAAAAAATGTATAGTAAAAAGTAGTTTATTTATTTTAATAAAGCTACATAAACTTAATTTTTGTTTCAATTTGTTAAAAAAATACTGTATGTGTGGCCCTGTATTAGCTGAACTCTGAGAAACAGAAGAAAATGAAACTGGGAGGAACTTATGAGAAGGAAACTGAACTGGAAATTAGAGTAAATTAGATATAGAAGTGGATATCTTCACTATTATGGGAGCTGATATTTATAATACGGATATCAATAGATACAACTTTAAAAAAATTGTAATATTTAATTTGGAGAAAACTGTACACACACACACACAAATTTCAGGTCATATCCTGATTGAAATTCTTGCCAAAAACTTTACCTTCTTAAATAGAGATAAGGATATAGGCAGGTGAGAAATCGCAAAGTTTGATGTCTGGGGAGAGAGTAAGCATTTTAAAATGTTTTCTCTGTATAGCTCAACCCCTCCCCCCTCCATATTTTGATATCCTTGAAATTGTAAGTAAGGCAACATTTTGATTCTACTGCCAATTCTCTTCAATGGGGGTATACTGTTAAAGGAACACGCAAAGCTGGAAGCCAGACGTAAAGACCAGTCTCTGCAAAACGGTTGTAGACTGTCTGGCTGGAAATTCTTCTTTCAGACACAGAAGTAAGGTCATAAGCAAGCTAAGGAGCTGTTGTCTACCTATGTTACCTTGTGCTTTAGACCAAGTAATGATCCTGTACAAGCCGCGTTTATCTGTAACAACTATAGCCGACGTTCCTGGTGAAAGTACCTCTTGTTAGAAATTTTTTCCACAGTCGGGAGAAAGATTTCAATGCCCCTTGTAACCACCGAACTACCTCCGCTTGAAACTGGCTAGCTTTAACACTGCAAACTGTTCTACATATTAAATAATCTGCTAAACCAGTGCTTCTCAAACTTTCAATATGACACAATTTCAATTGTTATTTTCATCCTACCCTCTCCCTCCATGCAATAACAATGTACAGAATTAAAAAAAATATTGTACTTTGACGCTAAAGCTACAATACTCAAATATATAAAGCTACAATAGTGAAATAGCACTTAATATCGAAAAAAACATGCTATCAATCATTTATATTAAATTATCTATAAAGTAATATGGATTTAGAATTTAATGACTATATTTTATGTGAATCTTGCCAGAAATCTAGTTACAATAGTTTTGAAATAATAAATTTTGTATACAAATATTTATTATTGATAATTGACCATTATAATAGATTTATCTATTACAGAGATTTACTTCTAACTAGTATTTATAAGTTAAGCATCACATTTCTTTATCATATAATCTTTCATAATTTAATACAGTATTTGGATAAATAATTCAAATATATATTAAATTAAGAAATAATCAAAGATTTCAAAGTGAAAAGAGACATGGAGATATAGTTGCAGCAAAGTAGGTAGTTTTGAACACTGACGAATAAGAAATCAAAATTCTATTCTTTATCTACGCTAAATCGAGCAGAAAAACGATAAAAAAAAAAGTCCAACATCACTTTATCCTCGTATCACGGGTAAGAGAGAAGGTAAACAATTTATTCTTTCTGAAAAGGATTTCGATGCCATTCGAAATTTCGTCTTTCACGAGGTGATTGGAAATGTTGTGTGTCAACTCACATTTTTCAGGATTCATTTGCAATTTTATGCTTGAACCTTTGCTTTCCAAACATTGATGTTTGTTCGGAGGAAAGGATTTTCGGCACTTATAAATGAGTTTTCTAACGGATGACTCTCAAAAGTGTTGCTCTAGGTGAAATAGCAAATAGAAATTTTCATGTAGGAATTGGATTTGGAAGAGTTGATAGAAGTCTACGTGATCCTTTTGCTGAGTTCCCTCGCACGAGTTTTGAAATTTGCTTGCGATATTTCTTTAGTTTCAAGAGCAGCTAGATGAAAATACTGATCGACTTCGCAAATATTTGAATTTAAAGAAAAAAGAAAACATATTCGAGATTTTATTCGAAAATTCAGAGATGTAATAAAATTAAGAGCTACATTGAGGCATTGCTAAAGACTTTACACATGTTATGCATTGTGTAATTATCTACAATATTTTTAGTTAATAGATATTGAAAAGAAATGCAAATTCGAAGCTTTTTTTGTTTTAAATTAATCTCATTGTAATAAAGAATGCAGTATGCTACACTATTATTCTTTTTTCTCTTTCAAGAGAAAGAAGCATAAAATTTTCTTTTACATTTTTTACATTTTTACATTAGAGTTCGTGAACTTATTTTTTTTTGTGTCATAAAACCATCAATCTATAAAATTTGAGTTTGGGAGATTTGCGGTTATAATTTTTTTGAAAAAAAATCCAATTTGAAATCTAGTTAAGACACGCTACCATTTTTTTTTTTTTTTTTTTTGCTCCGTAGTGAAACAATGAATTCCTCTCAAATTTGTTTCCTCCCATCCCGTGATCCTCTCCAACTTTGATTGTATCCTACATTGAGAAAAAATGTTGGAACATATTTATAAACTGCTGTGTTATTCTTTTCTATCATTATTCTATGCTCATAGGGTCATAGTAATGGTCTCAATTTATGTGGCGTCATAGTCACATGATAATGATAACCACGTGTTTTTAGATAATCAGCTTAAATTCTCTCATGTGACGTGTAGCGCTAGTTCCTATATAAGCCAGTAACAGCCTCCGGACTGAAGAGATCATTTTTTTCCAGAGGTATGTTACGTGCTCACGAATCAGAAGTTACCAAGTACTATACCGCTATATTGGTGATCTTGATACAAAACTAAGAAAACGCAACCTTCGCGCAGCGGTCGTGGCGCCCTCTACCAAAGGCGCCTCTACCGTGGCGCCCTCTATGAAAGCCATCAGACAAACTTGACACAGCAGAAACAACCCCTCACCATAACAACTATATCGTTCATTCGCCTATCCACCGACTCACTGGTGAAGGAGTGTGTAGTGGTGGATCTTATAAAAGTCAGTAATATCCTCCGGACTGAAGGGATCTTTTTGGTCTAGTGGTATGTTACGTGAT
Organism: Trichonephila clavata; assembly: GCA_019973975.1. NCBI lineage: Eukaryota > Metazoa > Arthropoda > Arachnida > Araneae > Nephilidae > Trichonephila > Trichonephila clavata. The sequence goes on along the minus strand of BMAO01023845.1, from coordinate 16,968 downwards.
TACGAATTAGAAGGTGCCGAGTTCTATACCGTTAGAGTTGTCATAGTCTCACAATAAAATCAAGCATGTGTTTCCAGCTAATTAGTTCATGCGTTTCGTTGTCGCCCACTTTTGATTTTTTTAGAAACTTTCTCTTAAAAAACATAAATTGGTCAACGAAAATAATGCACATAGGTAGAAAAAATACATTTCATTTAAAAGTATATGCATAAAATATTTTTTTAAATTTAAAAATGTTTTGAAGAAATTTATTTTTATAACATCTTAACATGTTTTACCCAATTATAAAATCTGAAAATTTACTTAAGGTATCCGACTACCCTGAAATTGTGAATTTTGCCAAAAATTGACATTTTTTATGATTTTATTTTATGGGCCATCTTATTAGCTTTATAAAAATATCAAGTTTATCATTTATTGTTCACTAGAACAAAAAACTGCAAGTGTTTTAGTAAAAGCAGATGCCATTACATTAAGCAAGATGTCATAGTTTAAAACGCGTTTTACTCGAAATGTGATTTTTTGAAAATAATCAAACGGGTCAGCGATTTCTCAAAAAGTTTTGAACATAATTAACTGTGTGTGAAATTTTTTCTATAAGTTCTGTATAATTGTAGAATTATTTTAACCTTCAGATTTATCAATCACTTTATTACAAAATTTACAGTCCCTTATGTGAATATAATCACTGTTTTTTAAGCAATTTCATATAATAACTGAAATAAAATGCTCTAGTTTTTGTAAAAAAGAAAACATCTCTTATCCTGAGGTCATTTTAAAAATGAATAATATAGTAACACATTAGAGACTGAAAAAATTGAAAATTTGTTTATAAATCTTTGATACAGAATGGACCGCGTTTATGCTATTTTTTATCAATTTTTACCTATTTAACAATAATAATTTCTTTTTCTCTTCTTAATTTTAGCACATTTTTCCTAAAATATACTAAACACACATATCTAAAAATAACAAAAAAAAATCTCCTTTTTTTAAAAAAAAAGTTGTCGCAACCAGTCGGATACCTTAAGTCTTACAAATTTCACAACAAGTACAATTAGTTTGATGTCTGTTTTGAACACAATGGAGAACACGTGTTTGTGTTTATCATGTGACTGCCATACATTGAGCTCACTGATCGAAATATTTCCCCTTCGAGAAGGATGGCTATCTTTTATCTGCTCCTTTCTTAACTGCCTGTTCAATTAATTTGAAGATTCAGCTGTTATCCCTTTTCGGACACAAATCATGAAAATTTATTTACTCTTAACTCTACAGAAAATGAGGAATGTTAGATCTACTTCCTTTATCTTTATAATGCAACTCGCGTTTAAGAGAATTTATTGTAAAAAGGAAGAAAATATGTAAATTAGGTGATATGTTAGGTAGATGTATTAAAGGAGATTTATTTCACACGCTTGCAAACTAAGAATATAAATTTCGTTTTAGACTTTTAAATCAGTTATGTGTGCAGTAGAGCTGCAAGTTATGGATATTTCGTTGTAGAAACTTAGATGAGATGAGTTGGTCAAAAATGTATCTTTTTGTTTTGTAAAAATTATTTATAATAGGATGCATTTTTTCCCATAAAAAATATTTTTCGTGAATAACTTGTAGCGAGTATATACAAGTAAATATTTACTTCTCAAGTTTTGTGCCCTAAATTTCTGTGATTAAAACTTTTCTAATTGTGAATTAGAGAGAATAAACTTCATAAAAAAGAAGAGATTTTTTTTTAAAAAAACAAGTAAAATAAGCAGTTTTTTTCTTAATTTTATTCCATGGCGATTGAGAATGCTTTTCAAAAACATGAGAAGATTGAAATATAAGTTATTGATCATATATTTTAGTAATTTGAAATTTAAGTAAATTAGATAAATAACTTTTAAACAAAAAAAATATGAATAAAACTTAAAAGTGATTTAAAAATGAAACTTGAAGGCTAATCGAAAAAAATACCAAATGAACAAATCTTATTGCTATAATAAAGTTAACTAATTGTATATAAATAGTTTATTTCGTTAATTGTTATTTAATAAAATGCTTTAGCATTAAGTGGATTGATATTATTTTTAGATTATCCTTGTGTTATAATTAATTTTAATTATAAATCATATATGAATCGCACAATGTAATACAATGCAAAATGTTTTTCATAACATCTTGAAAAGAAGCAATTAAATATTACTTAGATTTTAACATTTCTATACATTTTCTACAATGAATTTAATCTGTAGATCTAACCAGGAAACAAACGATTTCTTAAACAACACTGCCCTATCATGATTGAATATTGCCACTAAACATAAACTTAATAACAGTTTATTAAATTTTCTCTAACTGTTATGCTATTATGACTAGTTAAATCTAATCAACAGTAATATGATAAAATCTTAGAGTCTCACATATACAAATGTATGCGTATAGTTAGATGTTGTAGGTATTAATTTAAGTGAATGTATAACTTTTGTGAAATTCAAATTTAGATCTATTATAAAGTTAAACAAGAAACATAAACACGCAGAAGATACAAGACAAAACCCTTCATGTACTTTTTAAGTAAAAATTCTTAGATAGCTAGCTTTTCAAGGAGATAAATTATCCAAAACCGAAATAAATTACGTACATTTGTCAAACATATGAGGCATTTTGTATAGCAGATTTAATGAAATATATACGTGCGCTATTTAAAGTACCAAGCTGCTTATTGATAGAGAAATTCCTTTTTTTATGTCTTTGTCATTTTTTTTACAAATCAGAAAAATTTATATTTTGTCATTTAGCTCGCAATTTCATCCAGGATTATTTGTCGTTTGGATAAACATTATTTTTCAATTGTTTCAAACATTTTTTTTTATAATTTATTGAAAGTCATTCCAAAAATGATTTATGGGAAGTCCAAGAATGTGTATCCAAAATGATTTTTAACTAAATAAATCTAGAAGACATTGACATAACTTATAAAGTTGAACTCCTGTCTGGCCAGACGTTGCTATGGTATTAGCATTCGTCAGTGATTTTCGTACTTACAGTGTGGGATTGTGAGAACTTTCTGTTTTGAAAATGCAATAAAACAATCCACGTGTTTCATTCGACTTTATTGTTATTTTCCACCAACCCCACAACATTCAAACTTTGAATTTACGCAGTTTTAAACACAATGTCTGTTAAGGTATCCGACTACTTGCAACAACTTTTTTTTAAAAAAATAAGGAGATAAGGAGATAAGTTTGTTGGTTTTAGATTTGCTTAGCACATTGTAAGAAAAGTATGCTAAAATTAAGAACAGAAAAAGAAATTATTACTAAAATGGGTAAAAATTTACAAAAAATAACATAAACGTGGCCCATTCTGTACCAAAAGTTTATGAACAAATTTTCAATTTTTTTTTAATTCTGATGAGTCTCTATGTTTTTCATTTTTAAAATGAACTTCAGGATAAGAGATATTTCAATGTTTACAAAAATTAGAGCACTTTATCTTAGTTATTATATAAAATTGCTTAAAAAACTGTGATTATATTAAGATAAGGGACTGTAAATTTCGTAATAAAACAATGATTGATACATCTGAACATTAAAACACTTTTACTCCATACAGAACATGCACAAAAAAATTCAACTAAATTATTTCCAAAACTTATTTAGCAATCGCTGGTCCCGTTTGATCATTTTCAAAAACCACATTTCGAGTAAAATGCGCTTTAAAGTTTGATATCTTGCTTAAAGAGTAAGGGCATCTGCTTTTACTGAAACACTTGTAGTGTTTGTTCTAGTGAACGGAAAATAAAAATTGGTATTTTTATGAAGCTAATAAGTTGGCCTATAAAATAAAATCATAAAAAATTGTAATTTTTGGCAAATTTTACAATTTTACTGTAGTTGGATACCTTAAATGTCGCTCTCCATTATCAATGCATTGATGCAGTCGATTTCGAAAACGTTGAGTCACCTTTCCAAGTATATTGCCTGGGATATTATCAATTTCGGCTCATATGTTGTTCCGTAGGTCTTCCAGGGTCTTGAAATGATCTTTGTAAACCATGGACTTGAGGTAAGCCCATAGGAAGTAATCAGGAGGGGATAAATCAGTTGAGCACGCAAGCTGGTTCACTTCTCCACGCAGTCATTCATGGAAGGCTGCTCTTAAAACACTTTTGGAAATTCTGGAGGTGTGGACAGTGGACCCATCTTGTTGTAACTATACGTTATCATGGTCCCGTTCTTGGAGAGCGGGTAAGAAGAGTTGTTGGATCTTTGTCACATACCGTTCTGAATTGACAGAAGAACTCGTTCAACATTTTCAAGCGTTCTAACTGTTATTGGAGGTTCTTTCCTTTCTTTGTAGACATTCTCCATTGCTCGGAAGGCATCCATCCACATTAAAACACATTTCCGATCAATTACACGACCTCGTGTTGGAATATCGAAGTGACGACAAAAGGCACGTTACACTGCAATCACTGACCGACAGTTAGAGAAATACGCCTCCAAGGCAAAAGCGTGCTGCTGCTTCGACCACAACATGTTTGAGAATGAGACAGCGGGAGCAGAAATATCCCACTCAACCCCTTCACCAAACCCCTCCTCTAGCTACGAAAATCAATTCAAAATGTTCAAAACTGGAAGACCCTCGCCCCATCCTATAAGAGCAAAAGTTGTGAGAAACAAAGCAGGAAACAGAATAAAAAAGAATAGAAAAATGTTCATCAGGCTGACTCTTGTACTAGACTGAAACATTTACTGATAAATAGCAAAAAAGTTCTAGAGACCCCACTACTTCATATGGACATGCTTTAAAGTTGAATATAAAAAAAAATTGTTCATTGTGTAGTTTGAGCAAATAATTAAAGATTTCATTTTTTATTTTACACTGAATCATGCATTTTAAAAATTATATTTATAATGGTACCTGTATGTTATTATTGGGTTAAGATGGTTATAAACAAAATATCGGGGTAAATAATACATTTAATTAAAAAATATCACAATTACAAAAGACGGTAAAATAGGACAAATAAGGTTAACCATTTAGAGCAGTGATCTTCAAACTTTTTGGAATCATGGAACCCTTAGATCTATTAGGTGTTTTGGTGGAACCCATCTTAAAAAGTTCTTAAAGTAGATCAACATGCCATATGCATTTATATATAAAAGAAAATTACAGTATTTCTTACTAAAGAGTTTTAGCTTAAAATTCATATTTTCTGGTCGAGATATTTATATATATGCGTGCATTTTTTTGCACAAAATTACAAACTCTAGCTCTGCTGAAGTAGTCTGCAGTCACTTTCATATAGGGACTGCAATACCGGTATACCGAATACCAGTATTTTGAGCTCTTTGTACAATTTTGTAATACCGGTATTCACAAACTTAAATACCGTTTTTTCGGTATTTACTAGAATTTTTTTAAATTGTCTCCACTATTGTTCATGAATCACCAGCATAGCAAAATAGTATACGTTTTTGTTTTCATGTTACCCTATCGGGTGAAATTAATTAGATTGTGAATATAAAGTTGCATCGTACAATCAAGAGAAGTGATAAAATATATGAATTATCTAAGGAGGCGGGCCAAAACTATCCCATTAAAGCTCAGAGCGATACTGCACACGTGCAGGAATCGTAGTCTGATATTTGTATCTGTAAAAACAAGGTTGTAGTTGTGAAGAAAGATAGTAATATTTCGATATTTTTTTAAATTGTCGAGTTTGTTATTCACAGTGAATTTGCATATCGTACTTTAGGATTCAATATAATTTTCAGATTCATTATATATATATTATATATATATATATGCTCATAAATAGTAATACCTAATAATGAATAAGAATATGATAACAATGAATAAGATTTAAAAACACATTTCAAAAGTGTGTAATAGTACCACAGACTAAATAGTAATATTTACACTTTTTTGTGATTTAAATAAATAAGACGTACCTTTACTTTTTTGTGATTCTTTATATATTGTTATAATTTATAAGTTACAAATTATTTTTTGTGATATTTACACTCTCTTATAAAACTGGCAAATAAAACAAACAAACCGTTGAGTTTTCTTTCTTTTTCTAAAATTTCTACTACCAGTATTAAAACCGGTATTCCGATATTAAGATTTAAAGAATACTGAATACCGGTATTGAACTTTAGGTCCGATATTGCAGTCCCTACTTTCAAATTCTGCTTTTAATTTGATTCGATATTTTGTTTTAGTTACCACATACGTTAAAATATTTTTCGCTTTAATATTCATTCCAAGAGACATTAAATGCTCATCCGATTGGATGGCGTAGTTGGTTAGACGCTGGCCTTCAGTTCCCAAGTTTGTGGGGTTGACCCCGGTCCAAGTCGATGGATTTTCATCATGCAAAAAATCGACAGCGTCCATGTCGTATGATTATGCGGCCTGTTAAATATTCCTAGAGGGCCTGCTTGGCTTGAGTGCTCTCGGATAAAGTAAATTCCTGGTACAATTTCACATCGTCATATCTCAGGTGCCCCCTTTGGAGTAGAAACTGGGTGTCAAAATAACATTATGGATATTGGCATCCTCCAAAATGATGCCCACTTAAAAGTGATGCCAGTCTTTGGACAATATATCAGGTCAGCATTGGTCCGCAGCCCTATTTGAAAAAAAAAAACATTCAGATACTTATAACTGTGTGAAGCAAGCCTTCTGATGTATTACAGTACTCTAAAGAATTTTTTATTCATCCGTGTTTAGTTTTCTCTCCTGAAAAATATTCTCTTAGATTTTTAAGTGAAAAAATTATGATCCATTATGTACGCCGAAAAACTGACCTTTAAATTCAATTCATTTCCATTTAAATGAATTCATTCGAAAATTATTAGTTTTTCAAAAGCTTGTCCGTCATCCTGTTTGTAATACAAATTGCTGTTAATTCTTGAAACTAATGCATTCATTTTTCTTTAATTTCTTATAATAAATAATTCAATATATTTACTTCATTTAGAACAGCAATTATGTCTCCTAAATAAGATAAGCTTCGTAACCATATTTCATTACATAATTATAGCGCATTGTTATGACTTGATTCATTTAAAATTAATCTTAATCCCAAATGTAAAAGCAGGGTTCTGTGTTTTCTGGATAATTCTGCTCATGATAAAACAAATATTCTGGAATTCAATTATCTTGCTTTTTAAAAAATTTTCATTTTCACAACATCATTTAAAACGTTTTTTAATTCATTCTTTATTGATTTTACTACAGTAATTCAATATTCCAAATAAGGTGCTATGATTATTTTTTTTCTTTCTCTATTTTTTGTATGCTTATTAGAATCGAAAATGGGAAATTGACCCTCATCTATAAACAACATAAGTTTGTAATGAAATATTAGCTGTTTTATCCCTTGGCCTTTTTCGCTTCAAGCAACATTCTCGCATTTTATTTCGCATTGGCCAGACTTTCCAAAATTTATCTTTTTCTTTGCTTTCCTTTCCGACATTATTATCATTTAAAATTTTTAAATTGTTGTGAATTTGAAAAATTATATCCCTAGAAATATTGTCGGCTATGATGAGTATCCACGTGGAATTTCCCATACCATTTTTATCCTGGGAAACTCATAGGACAAAAAAGCACTACAACCTATGAAAGTCATCATTTCCTCTTTTGATGCATTAATGCTCTAGCCAGTACGTATTACGTATTGAATGTTAGTGAAATTTGCCAAATCTCTTCAAAAAAACATTCATCTAAATATTCAATAAAATATTCAATAGGTACTACATACTTTGATATTCAAAGCATCCTACCTCCTGTAAATCAAATGAAACTAAATTGAATTTATCTGTATGTATTCCCCATTTAGTTGGAGCTGAAAAGTTAAAAGTTACATCTGGATCTTCATCCTCATCATCCATCTCATTTCCATTGTCACTCTGATAATCATCTTCATCTGACAGTGAACTCAAATCAGAATCATCGCGATTCTTCAGCTTTAAAATTTCATCTGGTGTCAAATATTTTATTGGAAAATAATTATTAAATAAAAAAGAAACGAGTCTTACAGTAGTCGCATACGATGTGTAACATCTGACTTGTTATCATGGTAAATACGCAATAGTGACTTTAATCCTGAAAAAAATGAATCGGTTATGACTGGAAATAATTTTCTATCGAATAATTATATCTTTAATGAAAATTTTATTTAATTAACACAAGGAGTAATGCAGTTTTTTTATCAAAAATATTTATTATTGTTCAATTTGGGGAAGAGCGGAGACAATAGATTTATGAAAACTAAAGTATGCCACATATACTTGTGATTTCAAAGTATTTAAAAATCGTTGAAAAACGGCGTCAATAACAGTACCACTGTTAGTTGTCGAAACATTTCGATTAGTGTTATTTCGAGCTTGAGTTCATCTTTCAGAAAAGCTATGAGCGGGGCTCAGCTTCTGGAAAACTGAAGTTAACGTTAAAATCACCACTCAAAATCATTGGAAGCGAGTGATAGTTTTTTTTAAAAAAAAGAGCAGAACCACCTTCGGTATACGGTAAAAGTTCAAATGCAGGAAATCTTTAATTTTTTTAACTGTTTGATTCGGAGAAATGTATGCGACCACCAAAATGACAAGACTTGCTGGTATGTGAGGTGGTAGCGTGGCAGGAGCGGACACATAACGTTTCGTGGCCTGAGCGGACACTTTGGAACTCATCGTGGTTTGAGCGGACACATCTCCCTCCCCCCATCTTAGAACAGATTCGATTACCGAATTACAAGGATAAATACATTTTTGCCGATCAAATTTAATTGCTTGTATTAAATTGTTAAGATGTTATAGTGCGAATACATTTTAAACATAGCGAAATGTAATAGAAATAAAAACTTTCAGAGAAATATTTAAAAATTAATAGTAAGTAACAATATAATGAAAGGTATGAACGAATTTCAGGAATTTTGTGGAAAACTGTATTTTAGAGTGAAATAAATATTAGAACAGGTGCAATAGTGATACAATTAATTAGTTTCATGAAAGGAAGTAAAAATAAATACTGGAAGTAAAATACGCAAGATGCAAGTATATAAAAGAAAAATAAATACAAGTAAATAAATACTAACTAACCTTGCATCTTGCGTATTTTACTTCTAGTATTTATTTTTACTTCCTTTCATGAAACTAATTAATTGTATGGCTATTGCACCTGTTCTAATATTTAACTCTAAAATACAGTTTTCCACAAAATTCCTGAAATTCGTTCATACTTTTCATTATATTGTAACTTACTATTAATTTTTAAATATTTCTCTGAAAGTTTTTTTTCTATTACATTTCGCTATGTTTTAAATGTATTCGCACTATAACATCTTAACAATTTAATACAAGCAATTAAATTTGATTGGCAAAAATGTATTTATCCTTGTAATTCGGTAATCGAATCTGTTCTAAGATGGGGGGGGGGAATGTGTCCGCTCAAACCACGATGAGTTTCAAAATGTCTGCTCAGGCCACGAAATGTTATGTGTCCGCTCCTGCCACGCAACCTGTGCGGTAGGCGGGCGTCTTAATTGCTACTACAGTTGAACCCCAGACGAGGGTAGCGAAGAGACACCGTCAAGCGCATGCTTAAAAATTAGAAATATTAGAGAAAATCAAAAATACCCGTTTACTTAATTAGTTAGTTTTTTTAATCGAGAAATCTTTTTTAATCACAATTAAAAATATTATATTGACAGTGACAGGAATTAACTTCAAATTATGAAAATGATAAGCCCTTAAATATTTATTCAAATAATTCTATATTACTTACTCCTATTTTTTTTAAGAATGATGAACTTTGTCAGACGCTTACCAGGAAATATAATTATTAATATATAGTTAACACATATATAAATATATCCTCAGATTTCACACACAACGAGCCCTGAGACTTTGACAATTGAGCGTAAGAATCACAAGTTTATTCTGGATGAAGTCTAATAAGACTTGCTGGTATGTGCGGTAGGCGGGCGTCTTAATTGCTACTACAGTCGGACCCCGAGACGAGGCTAGCGAAGAGACACCCCAAGGCGCTGAATTGGCCAAATCAAACAGCGCGCGCTTCCCCCGACTTCCTGTTACGCATTTCCGTCCCTTTTCACGAAATCACTCCAACAAATATCCAGCAACCGAGAGTAAAGATGTTACACATCAAAAAATTATCAGAAAAAATGGTCTAAAATGAAAAGTAAACACCTCAACTAAAGATTTTAACTCAAAAAATACTTATATCAATCTTCAAATCCCCCCCCCACAAATATGACTAAAAATTAAAACAAAACTGACTTAAAAACTATGTTCATAAGTGATTGGGTCCCATTATATCACAAGTGATACAATCAAATTTCACAAGTCATTATGTTTTAATATTTCACTAAAATTTTTTTTTTTTTTTTTGCTGTTAACTAGTAAAAAGTACATATACAAAGAAAAAGCATATTTTAAAAATAGTTTAATATTTGTATATAAATAAGAAAAAAAAATACTTCGACGACGTGCACATATTTTGTTTTGTTTCAGAAACGCTACTAGAAATCATTATCATGGACAGGTACAGCCATGCGTTGACTAAAGGAGGAAGTTATCTGAGGTATTTCTCTTTGTATCTCATGTGATACAACCGGTCCCCAAAGTTGTTTTTGCTGTTCAGCCTTCACAAAAAATTTTGAAACTTTTGTACCACATGTGATACAAGGAAACCAAGGAGGTTTAATTCCTTAACTATTTGCGAAATGTGAATGATGAGACTCCAAAAGCTCCTGATCAAGCAAACGCATACATATACATTTTTAATTTAGCAGTATTTAAGATATTGAACGTCGAACTTTGAAACTACATTAGGGCCGTTGGAGAAGGTTCTCTTAGTTTTGAAATAAAGCCAAATGAGACGACACCTTTATGGTACTCTACTTTCTAAACTTCCACAACACATCATGGTGAGAACTCAGAGCATCGAAACGTTGAACGTACCTCAGCTTCTATACAGGGAGGGTATTCAGCGCCATCAGGACTTAAACCTGCAATTCAAAAGCGCCGGCAATGAGTTTTTTATTAGAAAACATTTGGATAGCGTGGCCCGCCAATGACTACAGAGGATAACGAAAAATCAAGTTTTATTCTTAATTAACAGAAATATTTACAAAGTAGTTTTATTGAAATTAAAAATATTGATAACTATGTTTTTTTATTAGTAATAATTAAAAAATATCACGTTATATATGTATTTAAACATCTAGAATCACCCCCCCCCCAAAAATTATTCGAAAACCTACAGCACAATACATCACTGATGTCAATTGCTCGTACGAGAAATCATTCACACACACACACACACACACACAAATAAACTTACCAATTAACACATTTTCTTTGAAACTTCTTAAATAGTTTGAAGCAACATAAACTGAATATTTAACAATTATTTATTTCTTCATTTTACTAACCATAAAGCAAACTAATAACAAAGTAAATTATTATAGCCACATTTTGTTTCAATTCCGAGCACAGAAGTTATTAGAATTATTTAACGTATAGTAAATAATAATTGGATGTTCTTTAAAACTCTCTTATATTCCTTATTTTAAATAGACCTCTATTGTTATTATAAGCGATTGAAGAATATTTTTTCAGTGTGAGGTAAATAAAACTTTTTCATGGAATAACAGTTTTTTTTAAAAAGAAATCTCTCTCTGAGTCCTTCTACCCCCATTCTCTTTTTAAAATGCCATGAAACAAATTATTTTTTATTTTTGTTGGGGTTAATTTCTGTCATAGAGTATCCCCTGTAACGGCTCCAAGCTCGCATATGCAAAGAATTAAAAGTTGCAACAAATTACGTAAAAAAAAGGCTATCCGGAGCCGCATATTATTTAAAAATTGTCCACGTGGTAAGAGTGACTTGATTTGGGAAGCAAGGATTTATATTTTTCGTGTTTGTACTAACATAATAGAGAGCGTGAATCTGTTTCTCATACACAGTTTATTTTTTTCTTCCCATTTTTTAATTCGTGGAACCCCTTGGTTTGATTCATGGAACCCTAAAGTTCCGCGGAACAGAGTTTGAAGACCACTGATTTAGAGGAATAAGGGGGAGGTGAGGGTGATCCTAACTCATTGGGATTCGATCTTTCTCAGCCGAGTAAAAGCATTGTGTTGAAAGGTCGCGTTTCGGTTACAACCTGTCCATAACGTGGGGACATCTATATTTCAGTCTTGGGAGTTTTTCGTGCGTAAAATATTGATAATGATTTCTAATACATATTCAATCGAAAAGCCAAAACTTTTTTACATGCTTTGGTGAGTTGCTTGATTCAAAGAACCTGTTGGGGGGGGGGGAGTAGAAGAAAAGAATCCATTAAAAAGCAAAAGAATAAAAAAATATATACGTACTTGTGATTTTTTTCCAGAAAACTTTTTTCCACCAGACGGTTTCAGCATTTTTCCCCCCTGGCAACAGTTTAAAAGCAAATAAAAGAAAGAAAGAAGACATCGAATTGTTTCCTCCTCTCCCCAGAAGACTTCTTTTACATCAAAGACCATCTGCGCTTGTAGTTCGAGTGTAAACACGGGGTTGCACCTGGGATTAAGGAGGAGGGACATCCCTGGCAACAATTTATGGAAGTCCCAAAAGAACGAAAATGCATTGGGCTGAAAGTCAGAAAAAGTCGATAAGAAAAAATAAGAAATGGGGGAATAGCAAAGAAGGTTGGCAAGTCTTATGGTACACCACAAACATGCAATAAAAGTAAAAAGTATTGTTTAATAGGTTTAGTAAAATAAATTTTACTGTTTTAAATAAATTATTCTAATGATTTATTTATTTATTTATTTTACAAAATGTCGAGTTAAATATTTTTGACTGTTTAGGTAATTTGAGATATGTGCAACGTTGGATATATATGGGAATTATTCCTAATCAGAAAATGTTTCTCAACTACTTTATTGATTTACGTCTATATTGTATTCAGAGTATACTTGTATATATGAGAAATTTTACAACTATGGTCTAGATAAAATTTATCTAAATCAAAAAAGCAATTTGGTGATAAATTCGTACATATATAACTCTAAAAAATATGTAATTTACCGATTTTCAGTGATATATTTTATATTTTTCCTTTGAAAATTTAATACACTTCCTAAGATACAAGCAAAAATATCAATTAATGACTTTGAAAGCAAGGTTCTATTGTTTAATTGCTTCAATTCCATAATTTGTTAACTTGCATTTGTTGAATCTTCTTTTGTGCTTATATAACTCGTGTTTATTTTAAAGCTTTAAAAATTGCCAGACGTTTTATAGAGTTATTTAAATAAATAAAAAATATTTTTACTAATTTCTTTCTTAATAAGATGACTGTACCTGTATAATTAATCAATTGAATGAGTTAGTGATATTTTTTTCTGCACTTGAAAGACTTTGGGCTTAGAATAAAAAAAAATTATGCTAATGTAAGAAAAAAAATCTGTGGATACTTAAAATATATGCGATTAAAGATTCTCTTATATAGATTACGTAATACTCAAAATTATCTCAGTTTATCTAAAACTAAGATTATACTTTAATTCTTAACATCAAGGAAATAAAATTTTATTTTTCTCGTAATATTTTACATCGGGTTTAGTTTTTCTTTAATCTCATACCATTAAAGAACGTCTACGGTTGTTGCCCTCCACACTTTGAAGGACACTTTTATTAGGAGTGCACCTCCAAAAAGTGTACCTTAAAGTAAGCAAAACAAAGTACGTTCTGACAAAATAAAAATGCACTTTAGACCAACATATTAAACTTTTAAATGCATCAGTATTTCTCATTGTATGTGATAATTAATTTATCAATACGAAGTTAAGAAGAAAGATTAAATAATTATTAAATCCCATAAGTTTGTCATATACTAAATTATATACATAATTTAATGGTAATTTATACGGTTTATAATTCAAGTCAAATTATAGCTTTAGCGCGTCCAAGTATATTATTAATGCATTCAATACATTGTGATTGTATGGAGGGGGCACGATGAAAATTATGATTGAAAATTGGGTCGCAAGTGTTAAAAGTTTGAGAAGCACTGCACAAAAGGGAAAATGATGAGAGAAAAAAAATTCAATTGGAGTCTAGGTCAAAACTGAACATTCAACATAACTTCACTGGTCGAAAACTCTACTTGCCCGAAAAAAATAAGAGATTAGTCACAGTATTTGATGATGGACTCTTAATAAAATTATTAATTACTTACAGAAGGTATATGATCTGGACACGACGAGAACAGCCCTGGCTCTATTTCTACGAAAAACAGGTAATCGTGTTAGCCTAGGGATAATGGTCACGGGTTCGATTCCTAATGCCACTGAAGAACTGTCGTGTAGAGGAGATTGATGCACGTTAAATCTGTCAAGGTTTGATGTCTTTTTAGTGGTGGGTAGTATGGAAACGGGGTACCAGCTCAGGTGTTGTCCTCGTCACTTGATCGAGGCTCAAAATTACGAGGTCCATCACCAATTTCCCTAGAGTTGCTTCAGAGTTCAGCGTTAATTTAACTCTCCCTCACTCCACGAAAAATGGGTTGTCTTCATAACAGAGGACAAAGCGCAGAAAGAGACAAAAACGCTTTTTACAGATCAATGCAGTATCTATTAATATTTTTGTCCGCTTACATAATGGAATAGTAAGTAAGGAATCACATTCAAATGAAATAGGGGTCAAAATGAGTTTATGTTAAGCTATAATAAAGCACTTGACTTCAAGAATTTTTTCACATGAAGTAACTGAAAGGATTTTGGATGAGTAAATAAAATGCCCCTTTAGGCCTCAAAGCTTAAAAAAATCTATTGCCTGCAAAATACTTCTTCCTCATGCATAAAAGTAATTACTAAAGAAAAAAACAGTCATAAAAAATGCCAACTTACGCATAAAATTCCTTCTCTATAAACGCCATTAGAAAACAAGGAATTTACATTTTGCTACAAAGGAGTATATATAAAAAGATGTACCGAAACCAGAGTTCTGTTTTATACGACTTCACAAGATCCTAAGCACCCACACACACCCTGCTTTATATATTTTGTTTTCTTTTAGTATTTTCCTTATAACATTGTAATTCTTGAGCTTAACGGAAAAGAGACAAAAGTAAACAAGACTATCGGTTGAGAAAATGTTAAAAAGGAAAACTCTGATAGTAAGAATCCTTTTGATATTTTTCCCATGCGAAAACAAGTAAAAAATTAGTTTCTGGAAATATTCAATTAAAAATTTTATATTTCGTAGGCTTTGAGATGAGAGAGAAAGAGAGATTACTTCCCACATCTACATGTTCCCATCTTACAAAATACACCCTTGAAAAGTGCAAAATCCTTTGTAATATAATAATTATCCTTTCCAATTATAACGATGGAAAGACAATTACCGCTTCAGTTTTGTGCTACTGCATATAATCCAGCGATTATAACATCCGTAGATCGGGCAAAATAGATGGTACAAAAGAAGAAGAACCTTGTCCAAAAGCTGTCACTGTATATAACGATGTCATGGGTGGGGTTCATCGCTAGAATCAAAGAAAAGGAAGATACCAAATAAGATCTCTAAAATGACGGCATCACCTATATTTTATTTTCTTATTGACCTTACCTTCAAAAATAATTTCATACGGGGGTGAGTGAACAAAAGAAACATAACTTTAGACCAGCTAACATTCTGTACAGCATTAGCTCGTCTGCTAATAGGTGGATATTCCTCAAGAAAAAGGGAAATACATCCTGTTAGCTTCCAAGTAAGGAAGTGTGTAGTTTGGGATGATGCCCGATTAGCCAGTGTGATAAATCATATGCTAAAGATGGTTTCCAACTATAGACGATGTAGGAAATGTAACAGAAAGGGACAAGAAAAGAAGACACGCTACATGTGTGCAGAATGTGATGTCCCCTAGTGCAGCGGTTTCCCAACCGCTGTTCCGCGGCACACCAGTGTGCCGTCTGAAGCACCGTGGTGTGCCGTCTGAAGCACCGTGGTGTGCCGTCTGAAGCACCGTGGTGTGCCGCCGGGTCTGGGTGTCACGGCGCTGTGCAGCGCTATAACTCCTCCCGTCACTCCCCCGTCGGAGTCATAGGTGGTCACGGCGCTGTGCAGTGCTATAACTCCTCCCCCTGCCTCCTCCCATGAGACGCAGGCAGACGCCTCACACAGTGTCAGAGAGACAACGGCTGCTGTGAGGAGAGAGACACTGATACTGCAGTGATGGACAAATTTTTGAAAAGGAAAGAACTGGACTCTGAACAAAATCTGGAGCCAGATGAGAGCCGAGTATGAGTGGGGGTCAAAAGAAAGCAAAGATGGTTAAATTCTCTGGCTCAAGACAATATAGCGAAAGCTATATTTCAGTTGGATTTACTTTCACTGGAGATGAACACAAACCAACTCCACTGTGCGTGGTGTGTGGGTGAAAAGCTAGCTAACAGTGCTATGGTCCCAAGCAAACTGAAACGCCATCTCCAAACGAAACACCCTTTGCTTCAAAACAAGAAGATGGGACTATTTTGTTCGCCTGCGTGACAACATGGAGAAACAGGCAACTTTTATGAGAAAAACAAC
This sequence comes from Trichonephila clavata, assembly GCA_019973975.1. NCBI lineage: Eukaryota > Metazoa > Arthropoda > Arachnida > Araneae > Nephilidae > Trichonephila > Trichonephila clavata. The sequence continues at coordinate 366 of BMAO01023845.1, read as the reverse complement.
AAAGGTAAATGAAAGAGCTCTTAAAGCTAGCTATCAAGTTGCTGAACTTATAGCCAAGACAAAAAAGTCGCACACTGTGGCAGAGACATTAATACTTCCTGCCTGCAAAGCTATTGTAGAGGAGATGCTCGGACCTGATACAGCAAAGGAAATAGCCAAAGTCCCTCTCTCAAACAACACAATTTCCAGACGTATTAATGACATGTCTGCAGACATCGAAAGTGTGGTTTTGGAAAAGATCCGTATCAGTGAGAAAATTTGCATTGCAACTTGACGAGTCTACTGATATCAGTGGACATGCTCAGCTCTTAGCTAATGTGCGTTTTGTTGATGGTGATGCAATTAGAGAAAACTTCTTTTTTTGCA
>BMAO01023844.1:0-53500 GCA_019973975.1 Trichonephila clavata | reverse complement strand
GTGTGCATGTAAAATCCATGACATAAAACCTTAAAAAATATAGAAAATAAATAAATAAATAAAATTTAAATCCAAATATACAAAAGAAGAAACAAAGTAAGCAAATCGTTCATGAGCCATTATTTCCAAATTTATTAATGTTTTATTTAAAATTACAAACTCTGAGATACATAAAAATTATATGCATAATTCCTTTATACCTGATGGCCCATTAACCCCACTTGCAAAAATACCTTTTTAGCTATAAATACTTAAGAACGTAAAATAATGCATCAATGTCGTGTAACTCTTCAGATAGTAATTCAAATACAAAGTTACAGAAAACCGATAAAAAGAAAAAAACGAGTTATTTCGATAAGGACTAATTTCGAAGAAACAAAAAGTGTGCTGAAGAATGAAGACTAAAACATTAGCAGGAAATAGGTAATAATAAAAGTGTACATTACATCCTGCAATGAATATTAAAATATATTTTACGTGATTGAGAGTTGTGACGGACCTATACGCATCATCTAACTAACTTCATGGGGATTCTTTTAGGGCAAGAATTATTTCAACTAACTTTCACCGAAGGTAAGAAAACATGAATATGCAAATTAGGTTTAATATATATATTCTGTATTCGCGAGTGTTAAAGAGTTAGTGAAGTTAGAATCGAAGATTAGTAAAGTGAGAATTGAAGTTTACTGAAGTGAAGATAGTTCGGATGTGAAGTGAATTAATGAGAAGCGAGCAATACGGCCGTAGTAGGACGTGTAGGACGTGTGAAATTGGAATCTCTAAGAAGAGCTCAAGCCAACTATCAGTGTTCAAAGCCTCGTCCAACGGATAAGAATTGCATGAGTTCAGGTAATGTGCTCATAATTCAAATATAAGTTAAAGAGTTAAATTATTAGCGCTCTTCCGAGGTAAAAACGAGATTGTATAAGTTATCGTAGGGATATAATTGAATGATCGCAATTTACTATCCCCCCGCTACCTTGTCTCACCTCAGTCTTCTATGTGTTGATCAAATTTATCTTAATTGAATTAGTATCGTGTCTGTGTTGAATATTGTGACAAATAAACAATTTTAGTGAATCATGTCGCCTGATCAATTAGTTCCTCCACACATCTAGCCGGGTAAGAGGTAAGAACGAATAATTTTTCCTTACACAGTTTTGGAGTAGCTCATTTACCATTAATTCAAAAAAAAAACATAATTGTATTCGAATTTTTAACGCTTTTGAATTAGCATTTGTTGCTTTACAGAAACTCTATCAGTTTTTTAGTGACGACTGATGGGCTCTACTTGATTTTTGTAAAACTAAATAAATAAACACTTCACAGTTGATTAGTTGGAACTTCGTTTTCCGAGGAATTCATTTTGCATAAAATTGGGTGTTTAACAACTTAGTGAAGATTTCCAATATTTACCCATGGACATTTTATTGAAAAACACCTAGAAAGATAGCAAAGAATATGTGTAGCAAAACCAACAACTATCTGTAAAAATTTTAACGTTTGACAAATATTTCTTTCACTTATATCACCTAATTAAGCATGAATAAAATGGATTGTATACCTTTGTCCACTTTTTAGGATAACTTTTGCCAATAAAACTATTAAGTTTCATCATTATTTTTGAAATTCAATTTTTTTATGTATATTTAAGCTTGTAGAATATTTAAGTGTAAGTAAGCTTATGTATATTTAAGTGAGACACACACTTAATATTTTATAAAATATATTTTTTGTCAATAGTTACAGTTTGTATAGATAAAGGAATCGCAGAATTTGATGCAACTATGACATTTTTTAAAACTCCTTTATTACTACAAACAAAAATATGAGCTAATTATGAAATTTGATTATTTTTAATACCAATTGTAAAAACCTAACATTTTATTAAATTTTACTCAAAAAATGTAACATATTCAGCTTCTGAAATGAACTTTTTTTACCTATTTTAGTTTAGTTATATCTTTCCTGCATTGCAATAAGATACCGGGAAGCAAATGCCTTGTATGTTATAAAGATACGTACTATTTATTAAACACTTCATATTTTTGAATAAAAAAATAATGATCTTCAAATTAGTTCCAAGAAAAATGTATAAAACTAAGAATATTATATTGGTATTTTATGATATATTTTTATTTTAATAACTTTATTATTGTAATATCAGCGAAAAATGAAAATAATCTTTTATATAACATCAAGGACGAATGAAATAAAATACACAAGTATATATTCAAAAGTCACATTATTTTTAATCATGATATCCATCCCTTCGAAATGCTTTCTTTTGGACTGATATATATTAAATATTCGGAATAATATACAAAATGTAAAATAACTTTACGTATTTTGGAAAATACTTTTGAAAGATAAGTTCGTAAACTATAAAAGTTTTCAACGCTCTATGAAATGTTTTATTTATAAGCTAGCTATGTAAATGTTAAAAGGGAAATATATTGTAAAAACGAAATTTAGTCATTTCTTCCTGAAAGGATAAATTTTTCGGTGCACGTAAGCTGTAATTCAAAAGAAAAATTTCACAATTGAGCTATTAAAGTTTAGTCTAGTGAATATAAAATATGATTATGCACCAGTTTCCTATATTTTATATTACAGTGTAATTTATCACGTAGAAATGAGCAAATTAGTTTAAAATTCTTGTAAGTAACTTTAGGAAAATATATTTAGTAAATATATTGAAATTAAAATTTAATTTTAAACACTGTATCGTGTTAATGGCAACTTATGATATATTCTGTTTACAAGGACGTCTTTCAATTTTTAATAAGTGCATGTTTAAGTAATTCCATTAACAATTCCCAATTTCTATTACATGAGTGTTTGTGTGAACTGAATTTATGATTATTCTATGTGCTTCAGTATTTTTTGCTGTTAACGTATTTAGATACATTCAATTCACAGGTGGATTAATTTGCATTTATTTTATGTCTAAACTTACAATTATATTTTTCCATTTTCCATTTATTTTCCATTGTTCGTGTTTGTGTATATTGCATCACCTTTGATTACAGAGGATAGTTCTGTCGGGCTTCGTCACGAGCATTGTCCACTCCGTATTTAGCGAACGAACCTAATTATATATTATTCTGTATCTTATTTCATTGCTTACAGTTGCCTTATGTGCCCATGCTTGTCTGCGCTTGAAGCGTAATTTTCTTCAAAGGCTAAATCAAATATCTTTAACTTTTGTGTTTTGTTATGAATATTTGGAATTCTGTGTTTTCACAGTTGATGTAACGTTGGAATACTTAACCGGCTATCATCCTTAGTAATGGCCGCAAAAAGTCCGTGTATGATTTAAAAAATTAATTTGGTTTTGCAATTAGGCATGGTGAAGCATATGCGCATTTCTACAATCTTGACACATATATATATATATTCGTCGTAAGAAAAACGAGACTAAGTGTCTAATTTGGAAAAAGATTAGAGTTGTGAACAACGGTTTTGACAACGTCAACCCACGCATCTCATCTATCCATGTGGCCAGTTTCGCCTCAACCGATCATGCCAGTTTGGAGTACTGTGTCACTGAGTCACATTTCAAATATTAACCGAGGTTTATGGAGATGAAACTTTGTCCCGTGCATATGTGTTTGAACAGAATAAGTTGCTTTCAGGTGGAGGAGGCAGTGGGGAAAATGATGAATGTGCTGGTCGCCCTATGTAAGCGATTACAGACAAAAATATTGCCTGAATTCATGATATGAGTGGGTTCTTACTCACATCAGTTGTCAAACTGTTAATCAACACAGCTACATTGAAATAATAAAAATATTTTGTGAACAAAAATAGGAAAAAAGTTCAGAATTGGGAAGTTGTGGATGTTGTCTGTTGCACCAAGACAATACACCCGCTTACACGGCCCTATTTGTTAAGCAGTTTCTGACCAGCAAAATCATTAATGTGATCGAGTATCCTCCTTTTTCACCTGATTTAGCCTCATGCGACTTTCCTTTATTTCCTACAATTGAATCTTGCTTCAAGAGAAACCCATTTTACCTCAGTTGAAGAGATTCAGGGATAAATGGAGTATCTCGTAAAGGACTATCTAAAACATTTTTCCAGAATTGTTACCAGCAATGGCAGCACCGAATGCAGAAGTGTGAATGCTGAAGAAAACTACTTTTAAGGTGATAATGTCAGGAAGAACTGGTCTGTAAGTACAAAGATTTATGTGACAAGTATTAAATAATTTTTGGGGGGTAATACCTCGTATATATGTTTATATATAATAATTAATCATCTTCTAGATTGAAATTTTTATATAAGGTAATTTAAAGTTAAACTATAAAAAAAGTATAACAAGACAGTATAGGTCAAAGTAAAATGGCTTCATTAGTGTAAAGACATACTCTTAGAGTTAGAATTAAGACTCCTGGGTTAAACATAGCTTGAAGTCAACTTTCTACTAAATTTGCCTATACAAATTGGCTGAAATAAAGAGAAAATAATGTAAGAATAAGTTACTTTGTATATATATATATATATATATATATTATATATGAGGATTATTCAGATTTGCATAGCAAGCCATGTTAGAAAATGTCTTCGTTTGTTGCTGGGTAGTGTTGTTCACAAGAGGATTAGCAGAAATAGACGTATTACCGCAGTCATTTGAGTTGATATCACCCACAGAGGAAAATGAGACGATTCACGAACATCGAGTTGTCATTTATACACCTCATTTATGGATTGGCCGAAGGAAATGAAGGAGAAGCGAAATGATTGCACCAAGAAAAGTACCAACAGAGAGAAGTACTGGATGTTTGCTAATCTACACCACAATTGTGTGAATATAGATCTTTATAAGGGAATAGACATACCGCGAGGATGGGGAAAAGTGACTCGGACAGCATGGAACAAATGTCGTTGCAGTCGTAAGAGGATTTCATAGGAATGTTAATCGTGCTTTTCAACGTGAGTACTTACACTTACGATCTTCCGCCACAGAGTACCATCACAGAACATGAAATACCTTTCTCCAATAAATATTTCAGATGAGCTCAGTCTTGTGTCTTTTTGTTTCTTGTACCAGTCATGCCATTTTCCAAAGACGTTTCCAATCATGTGTTGTTATTCAAATCTGAATCCATGTGTTGTCCCCTACTTCTTCTTAAAGAAGCGTCTCTCAAATTGTGTAGCTCGCCCCTAAGGGAGAGTGATCACTCAACGAGAACAGCACTAACATACTGAAAAGTCGGAAATAAAATATTAGTTAAAAATATTAATTTAATAAAAGTAAACAAACAAAATTAATTATAAGAAATTAATAAAGAACATTAACATTTACACTGATATAATACACTTATAAATGTATCGCAGTGCAACATACACTATATTTTATCGTTAATTTAACAATATTAAGTTAAGAACAAGTTTAATAATTGCCAGTGAACCCATGTTGACATACATAAAATTATATACAGAAATTAACACTTATCTTGATAATTTTTACGGTTTATAAATAATCGGCAATTCACTCACCATTGCCTCTTTTTTTCACGTAAACACCCGTATGTGATACACTGGGGGGAAGAGGGGGACAAATAAAAATAAGGAAATTCTTTGATATAAGTAAATCCTTCTCAAATACTATCAAGGTCCTTTTATTGCGTTCCAAAGAATTTGGAATAATTTTGTGAATAGCAATGCACAGAAAAGACCGGACGTTGGAAAAAAGTATACATACGTTCGTTACATTTAACGCACCGGTTTTACTAGACGCATATATACGCCGGTGGTACTCAAGATGTTAAATTCATATTGCAGGTTTAGCATCATAGTATAGTGTTATTGAACTCTATGCATTGTTATTTGTATGGTGGAGGGTGGGTGCGATGATATATTGAAAGATTGAGAAGCACTGCCCTAAACATTTTCCCAATAATCCTGAGAAACTATGTATATATATATATGTACGTATAACATTTCATACTTCATACGGAGATTTGAGATGTAGAGTTTAAGTTTGTCCCAATAATCCTGAGAAGCCATGTATAGATGTGTATACATGCATAACATCTCATACTTAATTCGAAGATTTGAAAACGTATGACAACATATGTGGTGCCATACTTTTAATTGTTTTCAAAATGTGTTATAAAATGTCAAATGTTTTGTTTCCAATTCATGTATGGTCCCATTACTTTAAGGGAACCAGGACATGCTCGAAAGTGTAAAATGCCAAAATTAAGATTCTTTGTTTATGAGACATATATCTTTTAAAATTTCCAATAGAGCTTAGATATTTTACGTTCTTAATAAAGATGATTTAATTATTCTGTAGAACTACAAAAATAACTTTAAAGTTCAAAAACTTTTTCTTCCTTCTTAATTTAAGTAATACATAATTTTTGAGAACTCATAATACATACGTATGTTTAGGTACCATTTTTTAAAAACGTATCTTTTTTTATGCAAAATATTTTTTACATATATATAAAACAATACACAAACACAGGGAACCTATTTTTTTAGTGAAAATTTAGAATAGTTTCTTTAAAAAAATTATAAAACTTTGAAATTTGGAAAAATTTTATTTTTTTTGTTGCTTTTTCTATGCATAAAACCATTTTTAAAAAATTAGGCACTATTTTAATAAAAAAAAAATTAGGTTCACAATATACATAGGCATATTGTAGAGAAGTATAAAAAAATCTGGAATCTTATAGTGCAATAGGTTTTTTTTTAAATGTACCTAAATGCAAAAAAATATGCTTTTGAGGAAAAGTGAAAAAACTAAAGAAAATAATGTTTTCACATATTATACACTTGATTAGTATTTGTTTGCCCATTTTTATATGCCTAATAGTAATGCTTATGTATTTTCTACAGTTACAAAGAGTAATTTTAAATTCATATGTTTTCTCCCCTTTGTTTTAGTTAACATGAACATAATTTTCGAGATACATATTTTCATGCAGGTACCCCTTCTTACAAAAATATTTCATGAATATACAAAAATTTCACACTATATCACTATATCACTTTCATATATAGCTAGATATTAAACGTAATGAACCAGTTTTTTAATGAATTAACTGTAAAATTTCTTTAAAATAATCAAGAAACCTTAAAATTCTGAAAATCTTAATTTTCAGGATTTTGTAATACATATTTTGCCACGGAAAAGCGGGGTTATTCATTCAAATGAAAAAAAAAACAATTCAAATGTTTATATAGATCAAACACAGGGGAAACTACCCATTTAAAATATGTCAAAAGGGGCGTGGTCATTTGTTTACATTTTTATTTTTGATATTTTAGGGCTATTTTATCAACAAACATATAAGTATTATACATTTTTAGGTTCAGAAAAATATGCACTATTTTTTAGAACTAAAATTGAAAAATTGATTTTTTGAAGGCATATGATGTCTTTGTTCCTTAAAGAAAATATCTTACACACTGTCAATAAAGCAAAATGTTAGGCATTATATCATGTTACTCACAGGATGTAATACTAAAAAAAGTCAATCTTAAACTGCAACTTGTAAAGATTAATATTTCATTAAATTTCAAAAAGTTTAGAGGTCATAAGAGAAGAGACAAAGAGTAACAGGATATTCCTTAACATTCACATCTTAAGCATTACTTTTGTATCTCTGCTGTATAAAATGCATGTTTGTTTTGGATTTTAAAAAATAATGCCTAGCTCCCCCCAACATAACCTCTTAAAAAGTTTCTTAATTAGCAATTTTAATTTTTAGAAATACATACAATCTTCTGAAAATGCTACAAAATCTGACACAAAAAAGCATCGTAATAATATTTAATCACATCTAGTGTGTTTTTTTTTAATTTTTAAAATGGCTTCTCCCAATGATCGACTAATTTGCATAATGTATTCCTCTTAGTAAAAAATTTAATTCTTCCACCGTATTTTCTTGTCGAAAGACTTGTCCATTTTTTTCCAATTTTATCCTTACTAAAACATAAGAGATCTCTTTAGAAGCGGATGGTAACTATGGTAATGCTGCTTGTCTTTCTACAAAATTTCCAATTAAATATCTAATTAAAATGAGTAGGAATAATTAGCTTTTTAATATCCCAAAAAACCACTAAATATGTTACAAAAAAATAATTTCTCCGAGGGCTATCACAATTAGTTGTATCAGAACGATGATGAACTGGAATGAAATCATTTTTCGATCATTAAAAGATAAAAAAAAAATATTTTCTTTTACGCTTCGCCATAAGAAAAAAACTTTTAATATGAAGCAGCTTTAAACACACATTTAAAATTTTACTCCTGAGCAAAACAAACTGAGCAATTCTTACAAATTAAAATGTTTCTATGAATTGTTTAAATAGCTGAGTGTTTGAAATAAATTGCAAAAAAGGTCAAAAATCTTTTTTTTTTCATTTAACAATACGAATACGAAAATAGAGAGTTTTTATACCCGATGAAAATCGCAGAAATTTCATTTTCAATTTTGATCCTGTCAATAATGTTTAAAAATACGACACTTAAGTGCAAAATTTCTGAATATTATGTCTACATCATTCTCTTTAAATTATATAATTTCTGGTATTAAAAATAAATCGATAATTAATAATTATTCCTGAATATTAATATTTGATGAGTTTCATACTGCTGGAAAAGCGAAAGAATATTTTAAAAAGAAGAAAAAAGTGAAATATATATTTTACATAATATTTGGTTTTCATTTTGTCTGTGATAATTAATCTTCTTAGTCAATGAATAAAAAATTTTCCTTTTATTTTTTTTTACTTTATTATTGGCGAATATGAGTAATAATTAAAATATGGTTTTAAAAATTAATTTGATAGCTAGGTTGTTGCTAAATAGTGAAAATAGAAAAAAAAGGAAAGGGAAAGATGAAAAACTGTTCTGAAAAAAAAAACCCGAACATAATTTAAATTAAAAATGGAACAGCTAAAAGGCATCTGACTCCATTCGGAACCATGATTTTGGAAAAAAGTACAAAAATTAATTATTTACTTTCTTTGTTATTCAGTAATACTTGGTTTATAATATGCATATAAAATGGTTTAAAAATACTATTCCAATAAAAAATTATTTAGGCGTAATTTTTTGGCAAGAAATAAAGTCAAAAGAAAATGTTTTCAAAACATTCTCCTTTTTATAGAAAATGTTTCTAAAATAATAATATTTTGATCGTATAATAGATATGACTATATGCGAGATATACTAAGTAGATTCTCTATAAAGCCTGGACTAGAATTTTTGAAATGTATAATATGGAGTGGACTTAAACACATTTTAAAATATCAGAAAAGAAAAATTTCAACAAACGAAACCAGAGATTATTTCAATTGATTGTAACTCTGAAAATAAAGGGAATTTTTCAAATATCTTAGTTAAGGCTCTGTAGAGAAATGTTGGTTACAGAGAAACAAAATATTAATAATTTAAAAACGCTGTATATAAAAGAAAAATGGTTTGAAAATATCTCATTTTGTAATTTTTTTTCCAAAGAAGTTGCATTTAAATAATTTTGTACTTAGTATAATATTCTTCAAACAATTTGTGTTGTATATTTTTTTTTATTTTCAAGTGACATTAACTATGAAAAAAGTATTACATATGCATTCAAACACACACATAAGGGTTATAAATAAGTTTCCATCATATTTTGTCAAAAATTAGTATTTATTAAGATAGGACGGTATATGTTTAAATCAAACGTCATCCATCGTTAACTACTACTTTCTCCCTACTTTCTAGTAGCATATTGATAAAGTGTTCTAAGGAGGCTATATTTTTAGAGGATAATTATGAATTATCCCGATTTTTGGTATCTTCATTTGATTTGAAGTGCTGCTGAGAGAGACAGACAATGTGCCAGTGATTGGAATAAAGAATAATTGGAAGGACAATGTTTGCTGAATACAGCGGGTGGAGTAGGACTTCACAATTGAGTGTTTATTAGTAGGTTTGATAGGCACTAAAATTTATGGAAGAACTTATCATTTAAGGAAATACTTTTGTCGCGTTTGGAGTAGAAGTGCACGCCGTTTTCCTTGAGTGCCCGGCAGAATCTCATCAACTGTTTTTGGCAGAGAGTCCCTGTAATAATTTCGTTTGGATTGAACAACTCATAATACACAACACAGAGCTGATACCACAATATATACAACATGTGTTTTCTTCCGTGAATATTCCGCTGTTGAAGTATGTTCACGGGTTCTCAGGATTTCATCTTTTTGGGCTATCGTAGTGGATCTATTTGTTATCATTAGGGGCTGTACGATGCAAAAAAACTGTTTTGTTTGTGTCTGGTAAGCAGCATTTCCCGTGTGTAAATTCAGCAATCAACACTTTTCAAATCGAACCCAATTTCTTTTATTTGGAATCTTCATCTGATTTTCGTAAATTACTAGTTGAATCATTCCTAATGTAAGTGCAAGTTCTTGCGTTTGTTATGAATATTTCTCCAGTAATCTTTCACTACGTTCTATAGCTTTGATGTCACACTTACCATACAAAAACTTTTGAAATGACTCACAACAATTTGTCTCACTCAAAGAAGTCGCACTATATGCTTCTGGAAGCAATCCAGGAAGCAGATTTCTTCAAATTAAAGAATCAAATCAAACGTTCACGCAAATGTCACGTACTGGACTTAAAACTGGACATTTTCGCTAAAAAAACTTTTTCGACTCTATTACAGAATCACTTATAAAGTGAAAATCGTTTAACACAAAACCGAAGGGATTAAAATATTTTTTCGTTTAAAAGAATTTCGTGTTGAAGGATATTGAAAAAGAAAACATATATCAACAAAATTAATTTTATTAGAGTTGATTTTATTTACATATATATGCAAAGAAACATATATATTTAATACAATTAAAACAAAAGCATTCACAGTAGCGTAAGGAAATTTTATACACAATTTTTAAAAAACAAAACATTTATTGTGCTTTTGGAAAAAATTTTGATATTTTTCTTTGCATTGTTTTTGTACTGTAGCAATATAATCTATATAAGCCAGTAACGACCTCCACACCATTGTGATACTTTTGGTGTAATGGTTAAGTTACTAGGTTTCGGATCCAAATGTCCCGGGTTCTGTTCTACGGAATAAGCACTCCACTTCATTTGGTGACCCTAGCTTAACTAAGAAAAGCTAAACCTAAACTGATCTGCCGTGGCGCAATCTACCCGCAATAAAGAGCAATTCAGGGGAAAATACTCGTCAGACTAACGTGACGCAACTCATCCAACACACACAAACCTGTCCACTCCCATTAACAACTATATCCTTTGTTCGCCTAACCAACTCACTGGTAGGGAAGTGTGTAGCGATATAATCTATATAAGCCATTAACAACTTACGCACATTGGTTATCATTTCGGTGTACTGGGTAAGTTACTCGGTTTCGCATCCAAAGGTCCCGGGTTCTGTACTCCGTATAAGCGCGTCATTTCAGTACCATCAAAATATTGTTCATTTCACTATTTAAGTTTGTTTCTAAATAACTGCGCATACATTTCATGACATTTATATTTTGGATGATGTGGGAACTGGAGCTACACTATTCATTTATTTTTCATCGTCGAGTGAGTGGAGAGAATATTAACGTCGCACTGATTAGCAACACGAGGGCTTTTGGCGACGGTCCGCGTAATTTTGAACCATGGTCAAGTGACGCGGACGGCACCTGAGCTGGCACCCCCTCTCCTAACTACCACACCACACCAATGGGAGGACGTTTGAGCTCTCGACAGATTTAACGTGCATCGCTCCCCTACAAGGCGGATCTTTAGTGGTACTAGGATCGAACTCATGACACGCTAGCCATGATCCGATGCCTAGACCACTCGGCCACCGCGGCCACTTTTCATCGTCGAAATCTGCATCAATGATATTTTTTGAGCAATGAATAGACTCCAAAATGTCTTTGTCTGCCATAATTGGGTTGCATACTCATAGTCATCATCTACTGCGATTAAATCTTCCTTCAATACAATAGAAAAGTCTAATTCGGATGGTGTTTTCCGTACTTCGCTTATTCCCAGAAGTGGAATATTTTCGTGTTAAGGTATCCGACAGTTTGCGGCCATTTTTTTTTTAAATAGAAATATGTGGATTTTTTTTGTATTGTTTTTAAATATTTTTAGTACATTTTACAAAAAAATATGCTAAAATTAAGAAGAGAAAAATAAATTATTATAACTAAAATGGGTAAAAATTTACAAAACAATAACCTAAAAGCGGTCCATTCCGTACCAAAAGGTTTATGAACGAATTCAAAATTTTTTTCAATTCTGATTTTTAACAAACTTGGCTATTTTAAGCTTAAGTTAGTATCATTATTCTTTTGTACATAAAAGTTTTGTGTTTCAAAATTTTCATAAAAATTTTAGATTAAGATTAAGCTGAATGAACTGCCGTCGTAATAAATGTTAGGCCAAAAAAATTTTTGAATTAAAAAAAAATTATTTTCACTCATATTTAATTAAAATAGTGTTTTAACGTAGAACTTACAACGGAAAATAACGTTAAAAATTAGAGCTATACACGGTTTATATAAGTTTTTGTTTCATGCATTTTCAGACTTTAAATGCGTTTTACTCAATCTTTCATTTTTGAAGGTATAAATGATTTTAAATCCCTAAGGCTTTTTTCTGTTCATCATAGAGCCTCGACATTTTTGAATATACTCCCAACGTATTTTATATAAATGCTAGTGTGGATTTTTAGGGCTAAGTCTCTAATTATTATTATTATAATTATTATTTTGAAAATACTAAAATTACTATTTTAAATATTTTCGTGTTTTTTCCAGGTTTTTCAACAAAAAAAAATAGTAATGAACAAGGGAATAGATTTTTCAAATCCATCCTAACTTTTGTTTGCAATAATCTGAGAAATATAAGTCACTGAAAATGACAAATTTTTTTTTAAAATTTGAGCACATTTTATAAAATTTAAAAAAAAAACTTTCTTTACCTTTTAAAATTGTAAAATAAGTGCTTGTTGAGCTGACTTTTTCCTTTTAGAATCAACTTAATAACATAATCTGAATATAAAACATAAATTATTTTTAATGTTGTCTCCAAAATCTTTTTTTGAAATAGATTACTGTGTAGTGCATCGTTTCTCAAACTGTGGGGCGCAACCCTACAAAAGGGCACAAGTATATAGAAAAGTCGAAAATAAAATTTTTTTTTTTAAAAAAATTGTTAATTTACTGAAAGGAAGTAAAACAAAATGCATTCTGTCAAAATAAAAAATAAAATACACATTTACACTGATTTAATACACTTATAAATGTATGAATACTGCACAATGTATTTCATAATTAACTTAACAGTATTAAGCTAAGAACAGATTTAATAATTACCAGCAATTCTATAGGCATGTAATAAAAATATGTATAAAGTTTAATATTTATCTTGATAATTTGTAGGGCTTATAATTAAAGTCGTATTACAGATTTATGTCAAAGTACATTTTTTATTGAATTTCATTATATTGCTATTGTATAAAGGGGACGTGATGAAAACTGTGATTGAAAATTGGGTCGCCAGTATAGAAAGTTTGAGAATCGCTGGTGTAGCCTCAAGTGATAAAATAAAAGTAAAACATTCATAGAGGTGAAGGGAATAACCAAAAGATTTGAGACAAAATAAATTCAAATTTTAATTAGGTTAACTAAAAAACTAATATTAAATTTCATATGCAAATTTGAAGTAACCGAATCAAAACTTGAGTCAACTGCTATATAAACAAATACAATAATTTTTCTTGCAAGTGAGATGTAAATTTCAATATAAGAAAACTGATCTATTTTTGCTTGATCCCTTGGATATATTCTAAGAAATAGTCACACAAAAAGAAGAATTAAATTTCATTTTAAACTTCAAAGTATAGTCTAGGTTAGTATAGTCTATCTTTAGAAATACATGAATCGATGAGACATGTGTAGAGTCAAAATGTCTGATTGAAATCAACTAAAGGATAAGAAACAACATTCTAAAATTATGAATTTTGTCAAAAGTTGATAATTTGTTTATGATTTTGTTTTCTATGCCATCTTATTAGCATTATAAAAATACCGAGTGTATTATTTTCCTTTCACTAGAACAAAAACTACAAATGTTTTAGGAAAAGCAGATGCTATTACTTTAAGCAAAATGTGTCATACTTAAAAAGGCGTTTTACTCGAAATGTGTTTTTTTTGAAAATGCTCAAACGGGGAGATTGATTCCTATAAATGTTTTGAAAATAGTTAACTGAAATTATTTGTGTATGTTTTGTATAATAGTAGAAGAGTTTTAACCTACAGATTTATCAATCACTGTTTTATTACAAAATTTACAGTCTCTTATGTTAATTTAATCACTGTTATTTTCAAGAAATTTTACGTTACAATTAAGAAAAAGTGCTCTAGTTTTTGTAAAAATTAAAATATCTGTTATTATGAAAGTCCTTTCAAAAATGAATAACACAGCAACACATCAGAATTGAAAAATTTAAAATTTGGTCAGAAACTTTTGGTACAGAATGGGCCGCTTTATGTTATTTTTTGTCAATTTTAACCAAATTTTACCCCAGTTTAGTTTTTATAATTTATTTTTCTCTTCTTAACTTTAGCACGTTTTTCTTAAAATGTACTAAACAAATCTAAAAACAACAAAAAAATTCCCCTTATCTCTATTTTTTTAAAGTAGTCGTATACCTCAAGTATTTGTCAAAAATATTTAATAAATTTATGTAAATGAATTCATAAGCTAATTTAATTTAGCATCTAAAACTTTTATCGTACCATAGTGTAAAGACAAAAAAAATTAAGTTTAGCAATTGTGCGTTTCTATTCTGAAATCTTACGCAAATATAAATTATTAAAGAAACGTCCAATCATACAGAGGATCAACTTTAGAATCTACTAATACTCTAATGTTAAATGACTGTACGAGCTTGAATTAATAATATAGTTTAAAGGAAATTGAATCATTAAAATAATACATTTGCAAACTATCCTTAACATTTAAAGCCATTCTACATAAATTTAATTTTTCAATTAAATTAATGCAATATGAAGTATTTATTTCCATGTATAAGGGCAAGAAATAAAATGGGAATCACTTTGCATAGATAAATAGAAATGAATTATTGAAAATAAAATATGCATTGAAATAGATTTTTCTCTTTCAGTAGCGAAGTAAAATTCAATTATTAATATGATTCTTTGAATATAAATTTTCTAAACATTAAAAGCTAAGCTAACTTTTATAGAAATATTAACTATATAAAGGATTATTATTATAATGGATGTGTTCCTTTTGAAGTTGAATAACTGATTTAATTATGATAAATAGTTTATAAATGTTATCCTTTTATATCTCCCGTTTAAGGTATTCATCTGCACTGTTAAATAGTGAAGTATTCAAATATACGAGGTACGACATAAGAAAACGAGACTAAATGTGTACATTGAAAAAAAGGAGTTGGCAACAACTATTTTGGTGACATCATCCCATACACCTCCTCTATCCATGTTGCCAGTTTTGACTTAACCAACCATGCCCGTTAAAGATACTGTGTCATTGAGTGAACACGTACAGCAATATTCCGCCGAAAAAATGTATAATTTAAATCTGAACAGTGAAACAACATCAAGTTACTAGTGAAACTTAAGAAATCAGTTACGGAACCATTTCAAATGTTGATTGAGGCTTATAGAGATCAAACTTCGCATCGTGTATGTGTGTTCGAATGGCATACGCGATTTTCAATGGGAAACGCCAGTGTGGAAGAGGATGAACATGCTGGGTGCCCAAGGTGAATGATTCCAGACCAAAACATTGCCAACGTTCGTGATGTGATCCGGGGCAAACGAAGATTAAGTGTTTGTCCAGAGACGGAGTTGCTTAACTTAGATAAGGAAACTGTTCGACGCATTTATCTGTCGAATTACTCTTGAGGAAGATTTGTGTGAGGATTGTTCCAAAGGTTCTGTCTGATGACCATGAGCAGTGCCATAAATACGTGTGTGCGGACATGTTAGAACACACTGCAGATGAGAAAAATTTGTTGTCACATGTGATGAGACATCGAATTATACTGTTGACCCAGAAAGTAAGCGCAAGTCAATGCAGTGGAAGTTTCCAGGATCTCCAAGACCCGAGAATGCACGCATGTCAGAATCAAAATCAAAGTTAATGTTAATTTTCTTCTTCGACATTAATGGAATTGTAATTATTAAGTGGGTACCCAGTGGTCAGACTGTTAATCAACACTACTACAATGAAGTATTGAAAAGACTTCGTGAAAAATTAGGAATAAACGGCCACAGTTGTAGAGTGATGGATGACTGTCCTGTAATTGTGGCACCAGGACAATGCACCTGCATACTCGGCCTTAAGCGTCAATTTGTCTCCGAACAGCAAAATCATTATTGTGATGGGGTATCCTACTTATTTAACTGTGTGTGTGTGAATTTGCTCCATAGGATTTTTTTTTACTTCCTACAGTTACATTTTGCTTAAAGGGAGCCCATTTTACATCATTTGAAAAGGTTCGGGCAAAAACGGAGAATTGACTTAGGGGCCTTTTTTTTCCAAGCCCTCGTTCCAGAACTATTACCAGGAATGGCGTGAATGCTGAAGGGGATTACTTTGAAGGTGATAATGTCACGAAGAACTGGTTCTGTAAGTATATATAATGGTTTTTGAACCAGTTTCGTTTCTTTTATGTCACATTGTGTATGCATGAATGAATGTGTGGCTATTTCCTCACGAACTACTAAAATCAGAAACACATCAAAAGTAGGGAAAAGAAAGAGGATGTATAATCCAAGGAATAATAAATTATAAATTTAGGCTATAATGATATTACAATTAGTTAAAGAGACGTAAATTAAGTATCAAAAATAATTATTTGTCTTCTTCTGCAATGACATCTATCATGCAACATGACTCCAAAAGCACAACATGGTTTTATTGCTTTGGACGTTTATAAAAGTGTAATCTTTCCATTCGTATATTGTCTAGTAAATATATTTCTAAAATAAGATAGAATAATCATTCTGTCAGGAGATATAACATATTTAAAAATAACTAATTTTGTAATTTGTATGATTTTATTTAAGAAGTTTATTTTGACGCATTAACGCGTGTAAAAAGTTCGAACTGTCCTGTATCTCTTCCTTACCTTAGCATCCTGAGAAATAAATTTTGACGTCAGGATTCAAACTATAAACCCAGAAAAATACCCTTTATTTATCTAGAAAAAACTAAATAAGTGACATGATTTTACTTCTTTCTACTAGGGAATATCACATTGTTCTAGGTAGCCCGTGTTGCTAAGCTAAACCATAAACTTTGTTCATCAACTCTGATAATTAAGATAAATTGTCAAGAGTTCCCTTTTTTACAACCATAGATCATGCAAACATATCAGCCTAATAAATAAATAAAAATATATAAAAAAATATATGTATAAATTAAAAAAAAAAAAAACTAAATACTTTTGGGGAAAATATCTGTTAAATTTTGAAAGTTTTGCTCTAATTTTGTATTTATTAGTTTTAAAGTATTGAAGATCACACATTATAAATTTATTTTCCTGAAAATAAAAATAAAAACTTTTCTTTCCTCTATGTCTAACTTTATACGAATTTTTTTTAAGATTGATCTTACTAATAAAAATAATAACGAATTAGTTTGTAGTATATATAAACAGTTTTTAAATTGTTTCCAAACTAAGAAATTCGTAGAATGCTTTGAAAAAATATATTTATTTATAAATGTATATTAAAAACTGAATGAATAAATTAAATGGTCATCTATTTGAAAGTAATAATCAGGTAGAATTTTAACGAAAATCTATTCCATGTATTCAACTTTATATTTGCAGTTAACAATTGTTTATTAATTCGAAAAGGGTAACTACACCATATGTTGTTTGAGACGAAATATATTGAACATTTGTAAATATACAGTTCTTTTTAAAATAAGACAGTTATGATAAATTGTGTACTGGTGTTCCATCAGCAAATGAAAAGCATTTGCGTAATTTGACACACATACTTTTGCTAAAGTTATTCGTTAAAATACACAATATATATATATATATATATATATATATATACATTTCTTTTTCGGTTTGTCATGGTTCCATGTTCTTGGTTTTCGGTCTGATCTTAGATTCTTGAATTTATCAGTCTTCTTTTTAATTTTTACTGCTATATATATTATATATTATATATAAACACTAACACTGGCTGATACGTGGCGCCGGTAAAATTGTTGCTATATGTAAATGTGGGTGATAGATCCTTCATTATCAATACCATTGACTCAACCTCCCGGGTGGTCCTTGGCCTTCTCCAGAAGTGTTCTGGTTGTTTCGAGTTCCATACCCTCATGGCAGCGTTTCTCAAATGAGGGCATGATGGGTGATAACTTAAGTGTGGTGGGGGGGGGAGAATCGAAGCTATGATAGATAGATTCATAATACATGATAAGGGGGGGCTTAGAAGTGTTCTTTAGTTCATATATGAGAAAAGAGATGATAAAATGTGTAAAACATTATTTAAAAATATATATGTATTAACTCACTGAAAAGAAGCAAAACAGTGTAAACTTTAACATTATAAAATACAAAATACACATTTACACTGATATTATATACTTATAAACGTATAGTGGGTACAATGTATTATACTAAATTAAGAACAAGTTTAAGGGAGTTGAAAGGTAATTTTTTTTAAAAGGTGAATTTCAGGTTATTGCATTTTTAAATTTTCAGCTCATTACCTTTCCAAAATACCTCATTTTTATCTCTAGCTTAATTAGAAGTGCTAAAATTTTGTTTTTAAAGAATCGTCTAAACGCGAGTCACCGATTTAAATGGACAGAAAAAAGGAAAATATTGCACTTCCTCTGGGTCAGCTTGAAGTTTGACGTCATTTTTTAAAATTTCTTTAGGGCATATTATGAAACGGATGGGATCTCGCCTCCGACGTTTCAAAGCAAAAATGAGGGGGGAAAATTATCAGATGGCAAAGCATTATGTGACAAAAATAGATTAACAGAAGCAACTATTGATCAATTGCAAACATATTATGGTCTTGCCATTCGAAGAAATTTATCAAATGTAAAGTGTATGAAACAAACTATATGGGCAATATTTCTTCACAAAATATCTACGGATAAAAATCCACAACATAATTTTGTCCATCAGGTCTTGACACATGGTATCAGTGTAAAAAGGCTCAATTGGAAAATAAACTTTATCTCCACAAACATAAACTTCCAGTTGCTGTTGTTGAAGCCATTAGGCCTATTTTTAGGGACCTTTCGGATCCAGAATTATTGAAAAAGTGCTTGCATGGAAACACGCAGAATCCGAATGAAAGCATTAATAATGTTATTTGGTCTCGTGTCCCCAAAAAGACATTTGTGCACATAGAAACACTTTCCTTTGGTACATATGATGCTATTGCATCCTTTAATAAAGATAATGCAACAAAGCTGGATATTTTTAAAAAACTTAACATAGAGCGAGGATATTATGCGACATGCTGCATGGAACATCTCGACAAAGAGAGCAGTACAAGGGTAAGATATGCCAATTTACAGAAAACTAAGGAGACTAGAAAAGTAAAAAGACTTAAAAGAATGAAACAAGAAGATGAAAATTTAAAAAATGCTGAAAATTTGGAATATGGAGCTGGAATGTTTTGATAAGGTAACTTTATTTATAAAAATGTTTTTCTCAAAATGTCACTTTTGAAGGTTCGATGTACCTTTTCTCAGAAAGTATATATCTGATGTCAACAAAACTTACATGATACATTCTTTATATATTCTAGTATATACTGAAATGAGCTTTTAGCAAAATTTTGTATACATTTTTTTTATAATTTTTTTTCTGTCGAAAAACACTGTTTTCTCACTGTACATCACATAAAAAAATTAAAGAAAAACTAATAAAAATTTAAAAAAAGCTCATTTCAGTATGATATTAGATGTATGCTTAACGTGCAAAAAAAATTTGGGGATTGTATTTCCAACAGGTTTTTAGAAAAGGTACATTGAAAAAGCCCTTTTTAACATTATAGTATAGAGCGTTCCGATACCCTTAATATTAACTATTGACTCCCATGGGCTTATCTTGTAGAGCAATTTTTCAAAATAAAGTATGATATTACACATTGATACTCTAAGATGTTTATTTTTTCTATATTTAACTGAGATCTTTATTATGGTTTTTTAAAAAAAACCTGGTTTCACACAATGGTAGGACGCTCGAAATGGATGATTAGACTTCAGAAATAAATTATTGAAGACATAAATATTTAATTTAATCAAAAATTATTTAGCAATCTGTTCCAGTTAAAAACTAGAAAATAAAAAGCAACATAATACTTATTTTATTACTTACAAGTAACTTAATTAAAATACCTACTACTTAAACGTAACACATACAAAGTTTACTACTTATCTTGATAATTTTTACGGGTTTTAATCAAGGTTACATTACAGCTTTAGCGTCATAGTACATTATAATTTTTTGCGTACAGCCTCCAGGGCAGCCAAAAAGTGTCTATGATCACGCTACCACCGACCAATCAGAGAGCAATCTCTAAGCTCTCACTCATGCCAAAATAATTACATCTCTACTGCACTCAGATGAAGCATTATAGCCACGCCTTCCGGATGCCATCGTCTCAGCCAACAGCCATGATTCATTTTAAGCAGAAAGAAAAACCTCACCATTGCCATGCACAACATCAAAGTCAACCAGGATATAGGACTGAGGACTGTTTCACAGTCCGGATACCCGCATTACAACGCCCATTGTTATTTTTGGAGGGGGATGAAAATTGTGATTGAAAATTCAGTCACAAATATTGAAAGTTTGAGAATCGCTGCCTTATGTTTTTGAAATCAGCGTTAATGGAGTCCAGCCGTCGACGTCTTGTTCGTCTTCTAATTCTACTTCCCATAGGTTTGAGTTGGAAGATCTTATATGCTGGGCTAGTAGTATCAAGCGGCAAACATGCCCTAAAAATCTAATTCTACTTAACTTGATGAATTGTATTACATCAAAGACCGTATTCATTTTTGTAAATTTTATGTTCCTATAAAAATTCGCCCACTTTAATTATACCAAACATTATCCTCTCTCAGGATCTTTCTTTCACAAAAGGCAATATTGGTCTACTCTTTCTTTGAAAGGATCCAAGTCTCACAAGTATAGGTCAGGACTTGAAGTATAACAGTTGTTCACAGTAGTAATTTTGCATTTCCATTTATGTATAATGATCTAAAGAAGATTCGAAGACGATTATTTTACTCAGATTTAAGGTATATAGTTTAAATTTCTACAATATATATATCACTGATATTTGTTTGAAATATAAATGGTCCTAATAATGCCCTAATTATAACGAATGCCAATTCACTCTGTTGCGTTTGATCCTTTATAAGGAATTCTACTGGGAACTAACTACTTAAAATTTGGAATACAATTGATCTCATTATATCTTTCCGCCTTTCTAGAGTCCTTTGAAAGCAGCACACATCCATCTGTTGATAATTTATCGGGTCTAACTTTCAGGAATTCAGTAATTATGCAAATGACGTTTGAATCTCTCTCTAAATAAGCAATACGTTATTTCCTGAAAACTATTTGATAAAGGCTTCTGACATTTTAAAAAAGAATTTACTTCAGTTATTACGTTCGAAAATAGTTCAATCAAAATTATTATTAAATAGTAATTATTTTTTCCTTATTAAATCTTACTTGCATAATAGATTTTGTGCTAATTAGTTACCATATTCTTAGCTAAAAATTATACAAATTAATTAGTGATTGTACTTAAATTGCAGACATTTTACTTAAAAAATTCTATGTGAAATTATAATTACTCATTATAAATGTAAAAATAATTGCAGAAATAAAATTTAGGAAACTTTACCAAAGTAAACTAATCAAAAAAATATTTTGATGGAACTAATGAATTTTGTTAGGATATATTAATTTAACACTTTTAAGATATACAGATAAAGAAAATCTTTGTTTTTTTTATAAAGAAAGAAAACATATGATTATGCATCATAACTTTTTAAAGTCGATTTATAGACTTACAAATATGTTTACAAAACTTGATGTACTTTACTAATTTGTATTTTTCGATTTTTTAAATCAAATGGAACATTTCTAATATTTGTATGTTTTTAATTGAGTAATGTCTAGACTCTTGAAACTTAATTAAGAATACCAACGTTGTATTTACCCTTTTCACTAATTGAATGCAATAACTCTAAGAACAAATAAAATTGAAATGTTATTGAGCGGACATTTTTATAATTTACTTCTCAACTGTTGAGTCAGCTAATCGTTTAAGAAAAGAACATGCATTCTTGACACTCTACTTAAGAATGTATTTCTTACCGTTCATTGTAACTGTGATAGAATTTAATTAAAAATAAACAGAGAACATGCATTCTTGGCATTCTACTTAAGACTATATTTATTACCGTTCATTCTAACTGTGATAGAATTTAAGTAAAAATAAACAGAACATTTCCATGACATTTCATATTTTGTTTTTTACTCATGTCTGCAAACAATATAAACCATAAATTACTCCTGTAAGAACTCTATGACAAATAAAAAAGGTAATTGTTTTACCCATATTTCATTTTTTCTTAATACAGGAGTTTTAAGTTATTCATATAATTTAATCATGTTTTGTAAAAGTGTAATTTTAATGACTCTCACATTACTGTACCTAATAACACACCATTTAAAACTAGCTTTTCTTCACAATTAATGCTTGTTTGGTATAAAAATTCGTCACATATACTAATTATTACATTGACTTGCAAAATGAACGTTATAAGACTAATATTCAGTTATTGCAATGAAACTGAAATCCCAGTGTCAAACTAAAATTGCGGAGCTCATTTCATATGGCTGGACTGTGACCTTACAGTGGGTCCTGTTGGAACCCCGGTGGGAGCCGTCCAAAAAGTCAAGCAGGGAGCCGAGTTGTCTCAACAGGATTGATCCTCAAGGGATTACTTTTGGGAATAAACCTCAAATGCCTTGGCCTGTCTTCGGACGAGGACTGCGAGCTCGGCAGTCATACCATGATGGATGGCGATCGCCTTCTCAAATGACCTGGGCTCAATGAATATCCGAATGACGAAGTCATTAGTCGGTACTGGAGGCGTGAGGCCATATGATCAAGAAGCCAATCACAGACGTTTGATAAATAAATAAATATAATTTCAACGAAACTTGTTGCATGCATGTATTATTATGGGAGAAAGCATATAGCAACATAATAACAAAAAGAGGCGAATTGTTGCTTACGACAAGATGACTTAGTGAACTGGAGAAGAAGTTCTGAGTTTCCACAGCTAACTGAATATTTCACACATAAAATGCTATATTCGCGAGGAAAACAAACCAAAGCACGAAACAAAGCTTCAAACAGTTGATCTACTGATGATACTACGGCTTTCTGTTCTACTGTGTCCCTTTGAAAAATCTCACTTCAAATTAATTATTTTGAAAATATAAAAATGGAAATAAAAAAATAATATTCTTTTTTATCATGTTTTCTTTTTTTAAAATTAAAAATAAAATAGAAGTGAAGAATTTACAAAACATGCGAAAATTGTTAATGTGTTATTTAGCTTTTTTAATACTGAATCTATAGATTATAAATTTTCCATGCTTCCATGCTCATATCACAAACTTCGCATTTAGGGTGGTGGTTAACAATATTAATAAATCTAATAACTGTTGAAATTATAGCCAAAATAAAAGTAAATTTCCCGAATTTCCAAACTTTGAAATTCATCTTGCAAGTAAAAGTTGATTTTTATTGGAACTGTTTGCTTCTTTCTTCTTAGCTAAGCAAAGGGCAACTTTTCTTGGAATTAGCAATTGCAGCGTATTCTCATTAGAAGAACATTTTTCGACAGTGCTTGCCAATTTTAAAGCAAGAGGGTGAGCAGAATGGACAGGTGGGTCATTGTATTCTTCTAAAAGTGACCGCGTGTTCTTCCCACACGCTCGGGGGTTAAACATATGCTAAGCCAGTTTTGGAAACATACTTGATGGGACCACACCTTCTTCTTCTCTGACAACCAGATGGTTTTTCATCACAACGTTCTTTGAAGGGATACTTCTTTTGAAAAATTTCTATTATTTCGTTCTTCCACACATGGGGGCCACGAATTATTTGAACAGATATAATATCGACCTGATTTGATAAAGACATACCCTGGTGAGTATTCGCAATTTCAAAGTGACTGGTTGATCTCCATATAGTGTGCAAGGTCATCACCTCCTAGATATACACAAGGCCTTGCGACTGATTTGTGACGTCACTACTGGTAGGTCTTTTCAGATGCATTTTTAAATACTTTTTGTTTTTTAACCCAACATACATACAGGGAATTTATTAAAAAAATTAATTGATTATTAAATTCTATTTCATGTACATAAAACATAAGAGTAAATATTAGTTTACCTATTTAAATAATAATTGCAAGTATATAATTTTCGATGTATTTACTACGAACACGCATTACGATGAAGATAAACACACTTAAAAACATTGCAGCAAATCATAAGAACCTTTTGTATTTGTACATTTATTTTTACAAAGCTGTGCTTATTTCTTAAGGGGTCTCAGGACCTTAACGTCATCGAGGAATGCAAGAAAAACATTCTTTTTCGAATCCATATAATTTTCTAAACAACATGGAAGCTTGAAACTTTCTCCACTTCATAATCATACTTATATACATATTTAATCAAAATTTAAGATTGTTTCTTAAAAAATTAAAAAAATTATAAGGAATTTTAACTTGGACAATTTTTAGAAATTTTAAAAACTGGTATGTGATTGCGCGTGAAAATCTGAAGATAAAAAGTGACCAAACTTAACAAAATTAGATTTAAATTGTAGAAAAATGCTGAGTCCTGAAGTTATACACACTTTTTTAGTTTTTTAAGTAATTAAATATTTTTAAAATTTAAAAAGTAATATTTTTAAAAAAAAATTGGAAAACTTTTATTTAAGTAAACATAAAATTTTTTTTCAGTTATATGTCTAAAATTTTGTGTATGAGTTGTGTAGACTAGCTTAATGAGATTGTATAAGAAATTTTATAAGAATAGGATAAGTAGTTTCTTTAAATTTATACGCACATGCTCAATTTTTATGTTTTGAGAAAAATGAGTTTAAAGTTGCAAAAGGCAAAAAAAAAGTAATAAATAATAATAATAATATAATTGTTAATAATTTTTTTTTTAAATGTAGAATACAAATTCATAGAACAACTTATTTTTAAGTTGTCCATAAAATTTTTAATAAAAAGGACAAGGAATTTTACAGAAATTGGCCAAGAAAACTCAATTTGTAAGTGGCATGAAAAATAAGTTAAAAGATAAATAGTGACCATAAAACACTTAGATAAGTAATTTCTTTAAAAAAACCAAAAAACTCACATAGATATATACTCTAAAGTTGTATATGGAATTCTACATAAATAGAAAGAGTAGTTTCTAAGAAATAAGGTGTCGAAGTTTAATTTTTAAGTTCTGCAAAAAATTACTTAAAAGATAAACAGTGGCAAAAAAAAAAACAATAAGGTCAGTAATTTGCTTAAAAAATGTTTATAAATTGTATAGAAATGTATTTTTAAGATGTAAATGAAATTTTAAATAAGTAGAATAAGTATATTTTAAGAAATTAGGTGTGCAAGCTGAATTTAAACTTACTCTAGTTCTTCGAATGAGTGAGTAAATATTAACGTCCCACTGTTCAGCTACACGAGGGCTTTTGGGGATAGTCCGTGTAATTTTGAACCATAGTCAAGTGAGGTGGACGACACCTGAGCTGGCACCCCTCTCCTAACTACCACACCACACCAACGGAAGGACGTTTGAGCTCTCGACAGATTTTACGTGCATCGCTCCCCTACACGGTGGGTCTTCAGTGGTACTGGGATCGAACTCATGACTTTCTAACCACGATCCGATGCCTAGACCGCTTGGCTACCGCAGCCACACTAGTTCTACAAAAAAGAATTAAAAGTTGAAATATGGCAAAAACAATTAAGTCAGTAATTTATTTGAAAAAATACATATAAATCATATAAAAATGTATTTGAAAAATTTACATGTAATTTCAAATAAATAAAACAAGTAGGTTTTAAGTGGGAAAGCTTAATTTTATTAAAAATAAGTCGTAAATTAAAAACATCAAAAAAATAATATGGGTTACCTTATTTATACTAATATGCTCCTGGATCATATGCACACCCCTCAGACAACTTAAATTGCATATTTTCTTTGGCCAGTTTCAGCCTTTTGTTTTTTCGCGAATCCAAGGAGGCTGCCGTTACATGCTTAAAAGCTGTCGATAAGCGTTTTTTATCAGCATCTTTAGCAGTAATAACGTTATTTTTGTTATATTTCAAACCCATTGCATTCATTATATCAATTTGGCTCTTATGCCCATCATTGTAGTCACATACAGCTAAAAAGGCAGCTACTCTTGTTATGGTAATGCTAGATCCAATAGTTTTTGGGCTGTATTTCCAGATTAATGAATTCAAAGATTCATTGGGGTTTTGAGTTTTACCTCCAAGACATCTTCGTAACAGTTTTAAATGCGAAAGATCTTTGAAAATGGGTTTTACTACTTCTGACACTGCTTCAGGCAAGTTGTTTTTGTGTTTAAAACCCTGCACTTTATTGTTTTGGACACAAACATTATATTTGCACCAACTATTGTTGCCTTTAGGGCAAAACCAGTGTTGGGTTGCTCGTCAGTACTAGCTGTATGATCCCATACAGCCCAGATAAATTGCCTCATCTCGTGTACATTTTTGGGATTACCACGAATTGCATTACCATAAAAAGTTGTTAATCTGTGAATGACAACATCTGTGAGGCGGCCTTTCCCACCAATTGTTTCGCCATCGGACAATTTTTTCTTGCAAAGAGATGATTTCAGCTTTCTCAAGCGACTACCCATTCGCTTTTGAACGTGGCCAACACACTCTATTTTTTCAATTTGGATACTGTCACCGTAAGGCTTTTTCTCCGCAAGAGATATATGTCTTTGTATCTCCATCTCCTATATACTGTTTATATATAAGCTCATGCTTATGTTCAGAACGGAAAAAAATTTCATTCGTTCCACTCACTTCCATTTGTCCAGCAGACCCATTACGATTTTTTTTGCAAAAGGGCTGGTGTTTCGCTAAAAAAACACGGTATTTGGGTCCAAACTTTGGACCTTTAAATGAGTCGCGCACCTTACAGAAGGATGACATAATCTCGATATCGAGCACCTTCCCACACTCTGCTCCAATTAACATGCAAACACAGACAAGTGATGTATATCCACGAGTTTTTCATGTGCCATCCCCACTGACAGCAATGCAGTTACGTGTTCCATCGAGAATTTTTTCTTTCAAAGCAGCATTACTCATTGACGCATTTGCCAAAGTCTCACACACATCTGCAATTTTTGTATTGATTCTATCATATGCCTTTTGAGATACAGGTTTTGGCAATGACATAATAGAACTAAATGTACTTAACGCGGATAAACCTTGGCCTAAACATCTCATGGCTAAGACAGATCTTCTATTTATTACAGGAATGTTCTTTTTTGCTCCAATGAGCTCACATGAATTAAGTTTTTTTTTTTGCATTTTGCAATTTGAACACATCAATAAAAAAGATGACGAAAGTAATACACTAGATTTATCGTTTATTTTTATTTTGCCATGGCATTTCAAACAGCAAACATATTTTTCTAATTGGCCGAGAAAAAGACATATCTATCAGCCGATAACCTTTAAAATGCTGTGAAATATCAGCTTCACACGAATCCAAAAGATATTTTTCACTCGGCAACTTCCTATAGGAGGTACTATTGTTTGGTGATTTCCTTAGAAAATTTGTTTTTTTCTTCTTACTTTCACCAGATATTATTTTCTTCAGGAACTTATTCCCTTGGAACCTTTTCTTTTTTGGTCTTTGACCAGACGATCGCTTTTTCTCACAATTTTCCATTTCGCAAAAGATCACACAAAAGTTGAAATCTCAGTAGAAAAATCTAACAGCTTTGGATGTAAACAGTACTTCAAAACAAAGAGTTGAGTTGCAGTTATGCTGCCTTTTTCAAAAGCAAGAGTTAAATTACCTATTTCAAAAGTAAAAATATTAAATGTGGCTCTTCTAAAAGCTAGTTTGGATACCGTCAAACAGCTGTTTAAAAAAATGGGCATGACAGTTTTGTTTACCCCTAGGATGCTTCAGTTTTTTATTTATAACTCAAGAAGTTTTGATCGTATCATTAAAATTTTGGTTGCAAAACATTTAGAGAAAATAGGGCTATAACATATATTTTTTTCAAAAAATCGATATTTTCGAAATTTAAGGGTCCTGAGACACGTTAACTTTAAAATTTATTTTCAACGTTTTATTCAGAATAGTTACAAAAAAGGAAATAAATTTAGAATTGTTTTTAAAACAGAAAAAAAGACAAATTAAAAAACAGTAACTTCATTGGTATCAATTACAATCACAACATAAAGAATTATAAAATAAATTTCAAATATATTTTTGAAACAAATCTATATTAGTATAATTATAGATATATACTGGAAAATAAATGCATACATAAAAATAGAATACACAATTTATTTACCTGTTTGTCAAATACTTTTCTTTCCATAAATTTTTGGTAATTTTTTAAAATTTGGTAACTTAGAATAATTACAAAAAGGGAAATAAAATTAGAAATAGTTTTTAAAACAGAAAAAAAGACAAACAAATTTAAAAACAGTAACTTTATTGGTTTCAAATACAATCATAACATAAATAATTACAAAATAAATTTCAAATATATTTTTGAAACAAATCTATGCCAATATAATTATAGATATATACAGGAAAATAAATACATACATAAAAATAGATTACACAATTTATTTAGCTGCTTGTCAGTTACTTTTCTGCCAAAAGTAATTATTCAATAGTATGCATTGTTACAAATGTGAATTAAATATATTGTAAAACTGTATTGGTATAAACAGTAATAAACAAAAATTCACTCTTTCCAATAGCAACATTAAAAATAACCAAAAAATAAACTTCCCACAAATAACACGTTATCGTAAAATAAGTTAAAAATATTTTTATAATAAATCATACATATATAAACGCATAGATATATACCTAAATGAACAAATATATATATATAGAAAGAGAAAAAATGAATAAATAAAAATATATGTAACTTATTACATACATAAAAATAATACAATTTATTTAGCTAATAAAGTATGTATTTTTCTTTTCTTTGTTTCAACTTTTTTAATATAATTTTTTCCCTACAGTTGTTATGTAATAATGTATTTGTAGAAGTGTGGATAATATGCTTTAAAACTAGGTCAGAAGCATGATCATTGTTACAAGGTTCATCATATAAAAAAATTCCTATGAATTTATCAAGCTAATCGATATTTCTGAGGCAATTTGACGTTGATTATTTTGTTTGAGGAACATATTTTCATAAACTTTAGAAAGAAGTTTCTGAACTATTATATAGTTATAGAGTATCGCTGTAACGACATCTGGAGAAGGGCACAATAAATTTCATCTGTCTAAGTTACGTATTAAACCATAGTTAGAATTTAGTTCAATAGTTTTATTGAAGTAAAAGTGATTTGGAACAAGAGTCGCATTTTAATTTTTCAAGTGCTGCTCTAGCACAAACACCAGCTAAATATGTTAAGACAGGTAGATATGGCTGAGCATCACGAAAATCTTTTTCAGATAGTGTAATATTAAAATTATACGATACTGATGGCTCTAAAGGATTTTCATTACACGAATCTTCTAAATTAATGTCTTTTAAGTTAAGCTGGCCATAAGCATTTGAAACCAAAGTTAGAGGTAAAAAAAATTTGCATTCTTAGTTTAGCTTCTACTTCATAAAGCTGTCGAATTGATATTAAATATTGAGAACCTGAAAGTGTCCTATATTTCCCAAAACGACTTTCTAACGCATCTGTTTGAATTTTTCCAGGAAGAAAATACTGAGATTTTAGTTCTTTAAAGCAATATTTTGACATTTCAAGTAAAGCGTATGTGGTATGAGTAAAAGCAAGATGTGTTTCTTTAGTAAGGGTGCCAGTAGTACAATCTTTTTCCTTCCACGAGTCTAACCATGACAAAATTTTACGCAAGAATTTACATGCTTTGTTGTTTGGAGATAAAGTAATCGGTTGCTGATAAGTATCAAGCAAATGTTGTCCCTTTAAAGGTGTTTTAACATTAAAAATTTCCCACCATGTACAAATTAAAGAAATAAAAATTGATGTTGTTTCATAACTAATTAGTTTATGTTGCTCTCCTAATAGTTGAAGCCCCTGAATAACAAAGTTATTAAATATCTTAGGCACAAGTTTCACATTTTGTTTTTTAAGATTTGTAGGACATAAAGCCTTCAAAGTTAAACCATAAACAAACTTTACTAAATTATTACTTTCTATGTCATATAATCGTTTAAGTGTAGAGAAATTTGCTTCTAATAAAGGAAACTTATTATGATCCTCGAAATCTGAAAAATAAAAACATTGGCCAGCATTTTTTTGATTAATCCAATTGTTACAAATACATTTAAAAATGTGTACTGAATCAATAACAAAAAATAAAGGATTGGAAGGATCAGAAGGATGTGGATATACAATGCTCAATTTGGGAGGAACAGAAAAGTTGGGCATTGCTTTTCGATTTATAGAATTATTGTCAGAAATTACACTTAAAACTTTGAATCCTATACCATCAAGTTCTACGATAGTTTTTTTAACAACAGCAAACAATTTTTCTCCATCGATTTTTTTTCACCGGCATTACACGAACTACTTCTTTAAGAAGACTTTGAATCATGAACACATAAGCTGAAGTAGCAGCTTGTTCACTGTTATATGCCATCCGAAGAATATTACCCCCTTTAAAATATAAATATGTTTTTAAATAGATTTTGTCAAGCATCAGTATGACAGTTTTGTCAACAGATTTTAGGATGTGTACTTTTTTTTATGTATGCTAGAAAGTTTTCATTTGATTGTTCTGTTTGAGGATTAGTTTTTAAAGATGAACAAAGTTTGCGCAAAGTTCTAGGATGGGGAATATTGAGATATCCCGAATTTCTTAAAAATTTATAGGCATGAGGAGATATGGATTGTAATATACAAAAAAAACCATCAGTTCAGAGGAAAATCTAAAAGAAAATTTGTTAGAGGTTAAAAATTTTAACTGGTCAATTAAGAAATGGAGTACAATTTTTTTATCATCATCTAAATCTGAAAACATACTTTCTAAAAGATTAACAATAAAACCAAATGATGTAGTAAAAACATGGGAGCTTTTCAGTTCTACTCTGAGAACCAGTTCATGTAATATTTTATATATATTTACAACAATAATATTATTAACTTTTACAGGGAATTTGTTTTTACCAAGTTGGACTATCTTTCTTTGACCTATGTGTATTGACAAATCTAATTCTTTATTTATAATCACTGATGCTTTAATAACAGGAGATACCGTTGTGTCCAGCATCATAATTATTACTAGATCTTTTTTACAAACAACAGTGCATATGTCCTGGAGCTTCTCTGCATTTAAACACTCGACAAATTCTGGAAGCGACGTAAATGATTTATTTTTTTCGAATTCTTCTTTGGAAATAATGCTTTCTTGAACTGAGCGTTGTAAGTGCTCATTTTCTAATCTTTGCAGTCTTTGCTCAGGAGATTCTCTGCTGTTATTTGTAGAGTTTGAAATATACTATTTGGGGAAAGTTGGGAAAATTGTCGGGACAGCAAAATTTTGTAGTCTAAAACGCTGCAAGGCTACACATATCTTCTCCCTAGTTTTTTCGTCATAAACTTCCGTGTTTCTTCGTATTGCATCATCAGCAAAGTGTAGTTCACAAACCTAAAAAAAAATTGTTTTGCATTGACAGAAAGGATTTGTGAGAGTTAACAAAAATTTCTCTTATAATTTTATTTTTTGTAATTTTAAGTGGAACTTTTGTCGGAAGTACTGAAAAAATTTTGATACACCAGCAAAAAAATTTTCCACAACGCTTATATACAAAATTCGAACAAAATTTTGTTTGTTTGTTTTCACTTAGATTCAATGAAATTTGTTTATTTTGCCAGCAAATGGTTGTCGTCAAAGCAAACTTGATGCGATGAAATAATTCTTGTCGGGACACCACATAGTCTATACTAATGCAAACAATTCTAGAAAAGAAACTGCCAGTGTTGTCGTCAAGGGCTTAGAAATTGGTACTCACTACCTCTAAATGTGGTGTCTTCTCCAACATTTGCTGTCGTAGCAATCGTACTTCAAGTTAACTTTGTGAGGTTAACGCTGAGTCATGTTTATATGTTTTTAGCTTTATTGAAGTGAAAACTTCTTTAGCGCCGTTGGGCAGTTTTTGGTAGGGGGGAAGGGAATCTTATGGGTTCGCGTCACCGACATGCTTTGACTAGCGCATTCGCAGTGTGCTGTTCGCCTTAAGACACTTTTTGAATAGGTGAAATATTGTGCGTTCGCGTCACCGACACGCTTATAGCAGTATATTTGTAGCTATACAGCTGACGTATAGTGCTGTGTATATCTTATAAGTGAAATTGAATGGATTTAGGGAAAAGTTCAATGTGTATATTCTGTGCATTGCTCGTTGCGATTCCGAGAATGGGCAATACATATTAATGGTTGCCGTTTATATTTCGCCTGGAAAATCTATCACACAGATACAATAATTTTTATTCGAAACTTTAATGATTTATACAAAAGAAGGTTCTGAAATACTCGAAAAAAAGATTTGGCGAAAAATATCATATTGTACCGATGATTTTAAGTGCAGACTTCAATATTAACTTTGCAGATGATAAAAATCTACCACTAATTGAATTTCTAATTGAAACACTTAATTTAAATACGTCCAATGATCGAAAACTCAGTACTACAAAATATAAAGCGACGATCGATGCGGTTTTTACACACACACGCGCGATACTTAGATACATTTGAATCAAACATTTTCCTTTCTTTCTTTAGTTACCATAAGCCTATTGTATCTTTTTTTAGAACAAAATGAAATAATTGAAAGTACAAAAAGTCTAAGTATTGTTGTGAAATTACTGATGACAATGATGCAAACAATTAAAATAATGTTAAAAATCAAGTACATTGAAATTTAAAGACCATATAAACATGCATTTTTAGTTGTTGCTCGGAGTGTCAATAGATGTGAAAACCAGATTGTTGTTGATAATCTTTATTCAAACATTATGAAATTTCAAATTTTAATACTAAAAGTTCTAAGTTTTCACTTCTATCGGCAGTTCCTATAACTGCCAATTTTTCCCCCTTACTTTTAAAGTCATCCTAATAGTTCAGAAATCAGATAGCTTTTTTGTGTAGTGAATGTGTTATGCATTTTGTATTTCACATCATATTAATATACAAAATAATCAATAAATGGTTTCTTATGTCCATATTTACGTAGACTATGACCTCTGTATCATATAATGGGCTTTCATTTGCTAACACACAATTAATACTTAAGATACTTTCGTTGATTCTGTGAAAATATATTTAGAAAATGACACAAAAATATTTGTTTGCAATAGCAAAAATACTACACAGTTTTAGTCTCATTAACAAAACTTGATTGGGCTCATTTTTAAACACAATTTTTTTGGGGCTACAAAATATTTATTTGATAAACAATTCGCTGTTCTCATTATAGATATATAAAAATGAATTACCAATGTAATTATCGTGTTAAGAATCTCACATGAAGAAAAAGAAAAATGAGTACATTTTCAAATGTCTTATCGAACAACCTATTAAAGTTAAAGGTAGACTTTTAAAATTAAGATATTTTTACAGTTTCCATAAATAGATAAAGTTAAATAATTTACCTTTGAATACTTTGATGGAGCAAAATCTTTTCTTGATATAGCATGGATCCATTTTTTTCGAACGGAGACCTCTTTGGGGAATGCGAACATTTGCAATTTTTCCGTACCTTTATAATTGCTATTGTAATTCGGTACAACGAATGTGTAGACCAATTTTGTAAACTTATTTAGAATAATTAAAAATAAATTGAAAATCTATAATAAACAAGCGAACAAGCAGGTATCCGCACATACACAAGCACCAAAATGGCGTAGGCGAGTAACTGATCTAACTTGAATTCAAGCAGGGTTTATATCCCTACTATGTGTGACGTCACAAGCCTATCACGTTGGAGTCACCAGGCCTTGATCTCTATGAGGTGATGACAAGGTACGACGATGTAGTTGATATTAGTCACGGCGACCTATTGTCCCAACAACCAATGGAGACGGATCAATTGACCAAGAAGAAGGATGCCAGGTGCAGATCCACAACGTTCTATAATCAGAAATTATTCGGGACATGAAAGAGGCCTGCCCAGGTAGATTAAAGACTCTGTTCGGAAGATGACGAGGATCTTTTTACTTCTAGAACACAAGCGAAAGAGGTCGTGGGAGGCAGCCGCACTCGAAAGGATCAATAGATCAAGGAAGTGCTTGGACCTCTTCAAGACAGGTGACGTAGTCTGTGTAGCACTTCTGCAGTGATTGATGTTGGACCATTCCAACGAAAGGGGTTGCGGGGCATGCCGCTCCCGGGAGACAATTATTAGAGGAGCTTTGAACATTTTTCCGGATTTGAACTTTTCTCCAGAGAAAGGCCGGGGAGATTAGAATAATTAGTAGTGAATTTAGTTTTTTTAATTAGTTTGATATAAAATGCATTTTGATCAAAAGCTGTGTGATTCCTTTCGCTACCAAGAAATGAAGTAATTTTGAGGGCTCACTTCCTCACAACAATAAAACGACAGAAATGAATCTGCTCTGAATAACCAACGGGTTATTCTTTGCTTTTGGGACTGTATATGTAAGAAGTATTTTGGATTTAATTTAAGGCCTTAAGGAGTGTTTTTTGTTCGTTGTTGCCGCACAATTCAAGAGGAAATATCTTGTTCATTAGGAATCCATTCTTATTTAGTTACGTAAAAAAACACAACACAAACACAAAACAAGCAGCTACATGAAAAACATCGCACACGTGATTTACAGAACGTTCCCAAACACATTATTTCTTCGTTCTTAATTTCACAACCATTTATAATTTTGGTAAACCAGAAGCTTTTAGAATCGCATGATATCCAGTAAATGCTTTCTTGACTGGTAAAAATATGGTGGTGATGTAAGAATGCATTATTCTGTCTTAAAAACTTGAATGTTTCAACTCTATTTGAGTAAATTTGTTGTTATTTTCCGTGAAAGGGTAAAATAAAAATTAATTACCATGCAAACTCTTGGATGCTTCAAGGCTATTAAGGATTAAAACTATTGAGTGAATTATTACATATATATATATATCATGAAACAGGACAACATATTCTCTCAGAGATGGAAAGACCGAAGAAATAATGTATATTTCATTTTAGTGCATTCTGACACATTCTTCAATCAATTAGAAGGTTTGTTCTCTACGTTGTGTTCACATGTGGATTTTATTCACCCAATTCCCGGTGAGTTCTTGGCATATAAGACATTATTTAATTATTAGAATTCTCTTGAAATCGGTATATTGTTGGTTCCAAAGAAAAATAATAAAAAAACATGATTTAAAAAGAAAACATTTTTCAAAAATAAAGTTAACTTGTGTGCTTTTTGCGTTTTCAAAATTTTTTTTATATATTTTAAAAATTCACTTTCGTTTTAATGGATATCCATAATCTTCATTAATTTCTAAATAAATGACTTAAAGTATTTTGTCAAAAACAAAAATGTTGAAATCAGTATCCCGTACACCATTTTTGGAACTGTGTATTTTACTCAATCAAAATCATATGCAATAGCTTACAAGATGCCGAATAGGCAACCTGAATAAAAAAAAATAAACATTATCTATCTAAAAATAGTTCTAGTGCCATTAAATATTAATCCAAGAAATGAGAAAGGGAGAAAGCTTCATCCAACACTACGTGGATCAACTGAAAGGATATGAAAAATGTGTAGTAGTCACTAAAAGCGTCTTATGTCATAGAATATTTGGTTTTAAAAAGAGAAACTAGATTTTTTCCGCCTCTTCATCTTCCACATTTTTACGACTATGTTCTAAATCCATTAATAGTGGATCGTAAAATATTTTGAATCTTCAGAATATTCAAAATAGGTTGGAATTATACTTTTACTTGCTTGTGGACTGAAGAGCCCATTTATGATACCCTATTACATGCATTTTAAATGTGAAGTGGAAATTTTCAGGTGTGTGAAATGATTTCTGAGGATTTGCAACAATTAGTATTACGTGCAACGATTTTATACCCGAAATCGTTTGCAAGATAACACATTGAAATATTAATAAATTAGAATATTTTTTTCTTATATTGTTATGGTTATCTCTTACTATTATTGGCTTGACGCTGTGGACGGATGAATGAGGTTTTTAAAGAATGTACTAAAGGGGTAAGTACACTATTCTTAAGTATACTTATTAAATGATTAAAAAATGTTGTTAATAACTGTGCTTGTTTTTTTTTCAAATTCAAAAATTCCATTTTGTTTTTAAAATGTAAGCCTTAGAGAATAATGTTATTTTCTTTAAAAAATATAAATTGACGCCCAAAATTAAAATAAAAAAAATCTTTTTTTTGTAAAGAACTATACATTTTTTTTTTTGTTTTTTTTTTGCGTTAAATGATCAAGGACTTATAATTTATTTTAAAGTGTACATATTAAATTTTTGTGTGAGTTTTCTAGCATAAGAGATCTAAAAACTCATATTTATATCTCACAGCAGTCACAGAGCTACTGTCTAAAACATGGAAACATGGATGCTCATTCAACATGATGCTACAACAGACCATCCAGCATGAGTTACCAAACCGACATTTTTCACGAAAGCTGAGGATAAGTGAGCGTCTGGTTCCTTCTAGAATGTATTAAGGTATTGGTGATTAAGCCATTAAGGAATATAACTTTCCATATTGATCCTTCAAGTATATTCCGCGTCATTATAATCAGGTAATGGAATCTTGAATGCCTTTTGAAAACAATAACCTTAGGAATCCTTTGGCGGCATGAAGTCTCCAAGATAGCTGAAAAGCTTTTACACTTTTATAATACCTCACTGTAATGGAAAAATATCGCATTCAAAGGTCACGTGTCTCGTAAATGATATTAATAAGACCTTTTCTGCACGGTATATATTTAATTAGACTATGTCCATGAGTTGCATATAACTTTGAGCGTTATTTCAAAGTTCCCAGTAATCTGCTCTTATGTCTGCTCTTCCCGTCTCAAGTTTCCTGACAGTTAGATAATACATTCTATTATCCAAAAAATAGTGGGCACTCATTTTAAATATTTACTTTATTAATTCACTGATTTAAATTTTGCAGTTTCATAAAATCAAACATCAAAAAAGTAATTGATGTTTGGAATAATGTTTTTATCATAGAAGTTGTCATGTGAGCTTATTTATACAAGATATTTTCCTGTAAATTTATAAACCTCACCCATATGTACATTTGCCAAATCAGTACTAAAAGCTTGCATCTGTGCTAAAAATTATCAGTTTTACTTATGTAAAGTATTATTCGACTTGATTTAGAGAATCGGCATAAATAATGATTTATATGAAAAAATAATATTTTTTCTATTTAGATTATTTATTTTGAAAGAGAATTAACATTTATTGGAAAAAAGAGGATAATCTAATCAACTTTGAAGATGCTACAGAAATTCCATCGGTTGTTTAATTTCTATGAATGACATGGGCGAGTTTTTTAATACATTGCCGATCGGAGTAATCAGTTCATTAGTGAAGAAAAATTCAAATCTTAACATAAGTTCATTAATAGAAAACAGAAATTTAGTAGTATAGAATGAGAGAGAGACTAATGTGTGTTTTACATTTGTTGATATATATTTCAATTGCATTTTAATACAATATAATAATTACATATACTCACCAATTGTAAAGTATTCTTTACAGTTTAATGCATTATGCCAACGGCATTTGACGCCATTTCAATTCCTTGTCGAATTTTGAAAACTCTATTGAATTGATGTGAACTTCTCCAAATGTTCCACAAGTTAAATAAACATAAGCTTATTAATAGTGAGGTATATCAAATTTCTACATGTAAGCCATTAGTGAAATAAGACCTTAGAAATAATTATGTATTCCTATAAATGTGTACTTTATTGTAAACATTAACATGAAGGTTGCGTCTGTCCAAATGATGCTTAAGAGTAAGATTATACATGAAAAGCCTACAAATTTAAGATAATGTATTTATGTCAATATCAATGAGTCGAATGAATATTTACTTATTAATATGGCCATATATGGTTACACTAATGGGTATGTAACAAGATATAATCTTCAATATGATATTCAATCATACTTTAATTGCACTATTCAACAGTATAAGGCCTAGAGCTTATAAAACTAACTTGGTATTTTAGATTGCATTCTATAAATTTTCTATGCATAGCTTGGTTTTTTAAATAAATAATATCATCTTTATTATTTTTAATAATATCTGTAACTCATAATATATTAAACTAAACTAGTAATGTACTAAATTATATAGCTGTAGCTAATAACTAAAATATTATATCTGCAATGTATAATATTTATTAT
Organism: Trichonephila clavata; assembly: GCA_019973975.1. Taxonomy (NCBI): domain Eukaryota; kingdom Metazoa; phylum Arthropoda; class Arachnida; order Araneae; family Nephilidae; genus Trichonephila; species Trichonephila clavata. The sequence goes on along the minus strand of BMAO01023844.1, from coordinate 14,705 downwards.
AATTATATAACCAAAATAGATTGCAATTATTCACACGAAACAATAAAGTAAATATATAAAACCATTATTAAAACTGAGAAATTTAATAGGCTTCGAGTGAAATTTTGGAGTTTATATGAAAGCTGAAATTTAATTTCTAACAGATTACGTTATCATTTTCATAGAATACTAAAATATGATTACTGATTTCTTTTAAATGTAATGCAAATTTTTAAAATAATTATGAATTTGAAAGTGTTTACTAAGTATAATACTTCTATAATATTTACTTAATTGCATGATATTTTACTTAATTGCATGATTGCACTAAAATATACAAACAATAAAAATATGTTTATGTAAAAATAATTCTAATAGTATTTTTAACATCCTTATAAGTAATCCTCTTGGATGGTTATAAAGTTTCTTCACTGTAGATTTTTTGAAATTCTGTATTTAAATTCTTGAAAGGTTAATTTGCAAATAGAGTTCGAGCTGCACGATCAAATTTCCCCCCGATTTATTTAATCATTTTTAAAAATTAAGTAATTTGATTTAAGAAGGACTTATTAAATATTTTTAATTATAAAATAATTAAATTAAAAATATATAAAAACATATATTATTTCTATTATATTAATTATAAAATAATTAATTTAATAATAATAGTAATAATAATAATATATTTTATAGATTATGTTTTATTATATATAATATTTTATTTATAATATGTTATACTTCCCATTGCAATACTATTTGTAACTAATTTTATACAAAATATCATTTAATATTTATTATATATTTTATTATAAATATTATTTATCCATATAAAAATATATTTATAAAATATAATATAAATATTTATATAATTATAGTAATTATTTTACTTTATAAAATACAAAATAATTACATAAAATATCATTTAATATTTAACAAAAAAATTATTTCACATAAAAAATAATTAAATGAATTGGAAAAAAAAGTCCAATGAGCGATTCGAACCATATCCATTCAAGTACAAGTCAGGTGCTTTGCCAGTTGTGTTACTGCGTCGGCCGAACTAATTAAAATTTAATTGTATAAAAGCTAAGCATGAATTTCGAAGGCTATTTTCTCAGAATTAACTGGTCATTCGGCGCTAATACATTTGGGGTTAAACATTCAAACGGAGTACAACTATTATACCAAGTCTCGTACCAAAACGAATTTCCTTTTAGTCGTGCCCTCCCCTTGTTAGTGCATACCCTGAATTGATGATTCTTATAATAGTTCTAGCCCCTGATGAAATGGCTTTGTTGCGAGAGCTTTCTGAGAGTGGATTGGCTCTAATTTAGATTCCGATGAAGATATAAGATTGAATGAAAGTGACTGTGAAGAAATTGCAGACGTAAAAATATATTCCTTATATTAATATGTCGCTAGGGGTGGCATAAAATGGATACCCCCTAATAGTAATGTTCCTGGCAGATTTGCGACTCAAAATGTTTTGCGACAAAATAGTGGTCTAACAGGCTTCGCGAGCCATAATGTCAACGTCATTTTTTATGATATAAAGGATCATTATGTATGACAATTACATGACATATTATTAAAAAGTCTAAAACTAAACCCTAATGAACATTAGTTCTGCAATTATTTAAAAACAATTACTTTATATATTTTATATCGTGGTGTCAAAATGACACGGTGGACGTTTAAAGGTAATCATGGACGTTTTAGTGTTTAACGTGTTAACTAGACAATTGCATTACTTCAGAGTAATTTTTTCCGTCAGTGTATAATTAGCCCTTTCAATTAAATTGCGCCTTTAACATATTTTTAAGAAAATTGGAATAAAAAATATCGTGAAAAGTATTTATTTTTAAATCTCTGTAAGATAGAATTTGGAAACTGATTTTATGTTTTTTGTAAAACATTTAACTTATTTCCGTATAAAATACATAAAGCAGCTTTTTGACAAATTAAAGTAAATATCATTAAATTTGAGCCGGGTGGGTATCCTAGTTGGTTTAGCCCTGGACTTGTAATCCCAAGTTTGCGTTTTCGACCATGGCCCAAGTTGGTGGATTTTCATCATGCAAAAAATCAACAGCGTTCATGTAGCATGTTTATATGGTATGTTTAAGATCCCTAGAGTGGCTATTGGCTTAGATGATCTAGGCAAAATTAAATTATAGTGCAATATCGCTGCGTCAGAGCTTAGGTATTTTCCTCTGGGAAAGAAGGTGAATCTCAAAACTACTTGAGGTGATTTATAAAACACTAACATGGTGCCACACTAAAAGCTGCTGCTGAATGTACTAGGTCTGCAGTGGTAAAATACAAATCCGCAGCCCAATTTGAAAAAAAAAATCCTCAAATTTGAAAAGCTAATTATATTAAATAAGGCTTTGATCCAGAGTGCAAAAACAATATTAAATTTTTAGATCATTTTCTTTTAACTTCAGATCATTTTAAACGCCAACCTGGCCTTCATATATATTACGGTATCTCCACAAAGAGAGAGAGTCAAGATTCTCAAATCAATCTAACATGTAATTGATTTCCCTAGATGTTAATTGGAAAAAGTGTTACGTACAAGCGAATACATACATAATTGGTAATATGTTTGTTAAAAATGAAGAACTTTTTCAAGTGAATGAAGGCAATTGCGACTTGCTTTTAAAAATACCCACCTCAATAGAGCAAATGAATTAACGATATATCTAAAGATAAACATGCTTATATTGATATCCGCAAAAATAATTTGAATTAAGGTAGAAGAAGTAGTGAATATATATTACTAAAATTAGTACAAAATGGCATAGTTCAAATTAATAGCTGGTAATAACTTCGTGACAAAATATTTTTGTGTTAAATAAATATGCTCTAAGGAAATATACCAATGGAATTAAATTAACACGCACACACATTCATACTATTTCACAAGGCTTTTGTTGTACAAACTGTGGCTGTTAAATAACAAGACGGAATAAAGAAAAATAAGCATGCACCAAACGTCAGAAAACGAAGACTTCTCTTTTGAATGCAGCACTTTTCGTTTCTATAAACAAAACCATACAGCTGCAGATTTCATGCGCATCAGAGTTCTTTTTTTTTTTTTTTTTGCTGGAAAAATATAAGTATAACAATAGATCAACGAATTGTTGTAAAATTTCACATGAAACTTGGAAAGACTGCTACTGAAACTTATAATTTATTGAAACAAGTATATGGCAGTAAAGGCATGCACACATTTTTGAGTGGCTTAAGCGTTTTCAAAATTGCCGAGAAGACGCAAAACTTGATTCACTCACTATTCCCCTTTCCACGTCAAAATCGGGTGACAATATCAAAAAAATTAGTAATCTAGTCCTATCAGATAATCAGTTAAGTACCCGTGCGATTGGGGAGACTGTAGGAATTGATAAAGGGTACATACCGCAAACGTTATGTAACAAATTTGTCCTGCAAAAAGCCTGTTTCAAAATGGTGCCCAAACCCCCACATTTAAACCACAAAAGCCTCGCAAAATTGTTTGCACTTAGACTTTGATTGCCAGTGAAATTTATCTAAAATTATTGAAAAGGATAATAACGTGTGAGCAATTGCAGTTTTTCACTTTTGATCCTGAAGCAAAGCGTCAATCCATGTGTTGGCAGAGCCTCTCCACCCACAGCCAAATAATCTCGAATGAGTAAATCCAAAATTCCAAGCAATGATGAATGTTTTTACGATATTCATGAGATTGTGTGCCTTCATTTGGTTCCTGAAAGTTCAACTGTTAATTAATATCACAATCTTCAAGTTCTTGCTGTACTCCGTGACAGAATAAGGATGAAACGACTAGAGTTGTTAAGTGACAAGTTATTGGTCCTTTATCAAGGCAACGGGTCGGCTCATTACGTATTGTTTGTCAATAAGTTTCTAGCCAATTGCGCCCCAGTATTAGAACAGCTATTTTACTGGCTACTTCTCGGGCTATGCGAAGTCCACTCCTTAGGTGAAATCTTCATTAAAATTAACATTTTTTGAGTTCCTTAAATCCTGGGAAAAGAAATCAGCACCGGTCCTGAAGGACTACACATAAAAAGACTTCCAGAACTATTTCAAACAATGAAAGATTAGCATGGAGCACTATATGGTTAGCGAAGAGTATATATGTATGAAATCAAAATACATTTTTTATAAATTCCGTCTCGTTTTTAACTAGCCACGCCTTGTATACAGGATGACTAAGGTAAGATGTTACAAATTTCGAGGGAAGGTAGCGCATATCTAGATGACTCGAAATTAATTTGGAATATCAGATCGGAAACCCATTCCTAACTTGGTAAGGGTATTGAAAAGACTGGATACCCTAAAGTTGATCCATAGCCCCGGAATGCGATATTGTGCCTTTGTAAAAGTAGGGAAGAATTATCGTACCAAAGTTCTTAAGAGGCAAAGGGACAATATATGAATTTTTCGTCAGCGAGTTGTATCACCACCAGGAAAAACTGTGATTAGAAAACAGTGCTGTGATCAAGACTAATTTCATACGCAGACAGAGAAGCTAGACAGACTACACGAATACATATAAAGATGATATTCTTCTTGAATATGTGTGCCAAGACTATACTGATCGATTCGCTCAGACGTTGTATGCCCAGAACTCCCATACAATGAAGAAGTGATACCTTCATCACACGTGGGGATTGTCATGTTGAACGACCCCTCGGATCAGAGTTCTAAGTCAAGTTTCTTACTTTTGTTTTTATTTTTATGAACATAGAATAAAATTTTATTTCCTTTGTATCTTTTGTGTTTTTTTAAAACGCGTGCGAAATAAAACCTTATAAATTCACATTTACCGGCATCAGGATCGCGTTCGTTTCTGATCCATCATTTTTATCTCACTCCATGTCGTCTAAATGTACCCTGTCTCATATCGAAGTTTTTATCAAATGTAGGTGAATCCTGTATTTTCGAATATAGCTAGATAAAAAAAGTGTGCTTCTAGATTTACATTTCATCCTGCTTTTCTTTTTTAAATAATTCGGAAATTTATACACAAGAAATCTCAGTAAAATACAAAAGGTAGGTAGGGAGTAGGGATATAAATCATGTCTGACATACATTTAGTCGGATATAACAAAAAACACAACAATTTAGACAACATACATGTTTTTATTTTTTGCGTGGAAAACTTTATGGAAATTGTTTTTATGTGTCAGAAGACGTGGTGTCATAACAGAAAATAACATGTCTCCGGCAAAGCAGATAATTCCAAGAAACAACTTTACGAGACTCAAAAAAGTTGCAACCTGCAGTGTCATGGGGACATCGTGGGTACAAGGTAATGTTGAAAGTTCAAGAATGTCGGTGCAGTTCAAGTAGTTTGAGGAAGTCAGCACATGTGTATCATTATCCACGCATCCACCGACAAGCGTCCATGGCCTCTCAAACCACGCCTGTCACCTTTTATAGCATATTCCTATTAGAACTGATCCATCCAATATTGGTTGCTTTCTTGGCGTCGCAGTAGTGCCAAGCTAAAACCTTGTACAGGGAAAGACTCAGGTTTACGTTTTTATTTTAGAAGAGTCCCAAGTCTGTGTGTCCAATGATAGTTGTGTATAAATATTTTTTATTTAATATTATTATTTTGCAATGATAGCTGGTCTCCTCTAGTTTGTGTATTTAGGGAACTATATGATGTACCAACGATGCATGGGCAATGTGCTGGGATTGGTAACATTCTTCTTATTTTGGGGAGTTCTCAATGCCCTCCCTTATAGAAGCATAATCCGTTCAGCACACCACATACACTTATAAACGGGTCCTGTTAAAAGTATAGATACATACTTAACCACCATTCATCGTTTCTTGTCCACTCACAAATCGAACACGTCTGGGGCATGATTCGAACCTTTGTAAGACTTGCTTTGCCACAACCTTACTTAGAGGACGATACGTGGTAAATTGTTGATAAATAATAATGAGTCATCCATCTTGACGCAATACGTATTCTCATTGACATTGTACCTAAATTCTATGGTGGTCTTACAGCCTACAGTCTTACATTGCCCTTGTCCTTGTTGTGTTTCAAGAAAACCATTAAAAACTTAACATCCTTTAATATTTCTTGCTTTTCCAGCACTGCCCTGTCACTCTTTATGTGTAAGGTCTAAAATGTTATGTAATGTATTTTTAAAAATATTCTCATTAAAACTAGTAACTGTTAAAAAATTCTGTACCGCTTTAAGATTTATTTTTGTATGAACGTTGACTAATTAATTTGATTCAAAGTATAAAATAATTACGCCCTTTTTTAGTTTTTCTAAAATTTTCTACAATTAATATACAAATTGTATTTTCAGCTGATATTAAATTTGCACCAGAATTACATAGCGTTTATGTTAAATATCAGAAAAGGCTTCAAATGAATACCGTAGACTAAAATTTACCATTTCTGTAAGCCCAAATAGCAGTTAAATTTTTATTACTATGACTTTCCATAATAAAAAATTCTAAATATTATCTAGACAAAAACAGTCCCATTTCCCTCACTTAGGCGTGAAAAATGATGATTCCAAAAACTCCTAAGCACACGTGTTTACCAGAAGCAATTATTATACTTCTACCAACAGTAACTCGATATTCTCTATACAAATGAAGTAATTCGCTGTCCTGCTACACCCATGTTGACGGTCCTTGCATATTGTTGCAGTCATTCGCATGCACAATGACACACAATTAGAACGATATGTAACAATGTCTAATGGCTGGCTATCATAGAAATTGTCAATACATACAGAACATAACCAGTGATCTGAAGTACGCTATGATTCGCAAATAAAAAGTGAGCAATCCTGCCTTTCAGAATACCGTCGGACAGAAATACTGTATGCAAGAACAGATGGTCTACATTCACACAGAACTGTTTCCGAAACTGTTATGCAAGCAAATATCATCCTTAAGAAAACACTTTTGCTTGTTTATCATAGTTGTTCTTCCACCCACAAGCACTTAAAAAACGCAGGTCCTCGAACGAGGTCCTAAGCATGGCGATAGTGAAAACACGTTTTCTGAAACGGTGAATTTTTTAAATTTCATGCTCTTCCAATCAAATTGCAAAACTAGCACCTGACTTCTAGTGGAGAATGCCTCTTGCGGGAATGTATTGCATTAAAAGTGAATTTCAGTGGAGGGGGTGCAACGTGTTCGAGGTAGTTTCCCATGCAATGGCCAAGAATCCTTGGTTATAATACCTAGTATGTTCAAGACCGGTACAAAATCCTAAATGGCCATGTGTTTTTTACATTATGGTAGGTCGTGGATGTTTTCAGGATGGAATGCCTGTTTTCATATAGTGAGCTCCAATATCGCTTCATATGATGTCAGTGAAGTCCACTGAATAAACTGGCTGGTCCCAAATCCGGAATTTAAGGCTGTCTTCGGGGGTAATGTTAAAGGATAAAACACAGATTTTGAAGATTTTTCCGGAAAAAAGTATTCTAACATGAATGCTATATTTTTCCTGCCTATCCTACAGAACACAGCATATTCCATCGCACTACTCATTGTTCTCTGATTTGACCCATTTTTCTTCTGGTACAGAAAGGGCTTCACGGTTTTTCTCCTATGCCGTAATTTTAAATGAGATGTCCCTATTCGTGTTTAAAGGTAGAAATAATTAAGTGTAGAATATTTTTAAAATTTTAAAACACTCTAAAGTAAACAAAAGTATGCATTACAATATGTTGCAAGTTTTCATAAAAATAGAGATTTTTCTGTCTGAAAATGTGTTTCACGTTTAGTTCAGGCTCTCGATTATTTGGCGACGAGAATTCTATCGAACCCCCCCCCCCAAAACCGAATTGAAACAATGGCAGCACGGATATATATATATATATATATATATATATATATATTCCTCTCCCCTCCTCTCCAGTTAAACTGGTATGCCTTATCGAAGACGAATGGAAGAAAATAACAATGCTGAAGCTTTATGAACTATTTATGGTGAGTGAATATCCTTTTTCTTTTCTATTCTATGAGCCCATTTTGTTAGACGATGTATGTGTATAAAGCAACAGTTAATGAATAAATCAAATTTTTCCATTAGGAGAATACTACTGGTTGTACAAGATATATAAAATTGTTTCCTAAAATTATTATTAAGAGTATTTTATAAAAGAATAATTATAAAAGGAGTCCGTACGGCATATGTCCCACTAATGCATAATATAACTTTTCAAAATAGAAAGATGATTACAAACGTTTAAAACAAAGTGAATTATTTTTATTTTCATTCTACCAAAATAATTAAATGCTATTATTTTTTAAAGATATCACCGACATCCTACTCATACAAAAAAATGACTCCTGCTACATAAAATAAATATACAACACAATGAATTAATAATTAACCATATACTCCCGAAATACCGCCTTATATTTAATTCATTACAAAAAGTTGAACTATCTGCTGACTTCTAGTGATGATTATTTCCTTGGAGAATTGTGAAGGTCTCACCTAAAATCGGAATAGATATTATAGAAAATATGGTACCTGAAACATTATTCAATAAATAAGTTAAAATGATTACCTCGTTTAAGAATTTAAGCAAATATAACTAATCTCATGCTTCTAGAGTCCAGAGAACATTTAAAAAAATTTAAAGCGTTGTATTGTTACTAATTATATCATTAACTAATTACATTGTAGCAATACCATTGTATTGTTTCAATTGTGTTGTACAATATCTGTTTCAGTTAATAATAAAAGAACGTTTACCAAATTGTATTGCAACTATACTTTAATATTTTTAGAAAAATATTTAGGTAAATATTTTTGAAACCCAACAATCAAGAATATGAATCAAGAGTTTGAGATTCTTGTTTAGCAACCCTTAACAATAAAAGTAATTAATTAAGTTTAAACTAATTAAGAGTTTTTAATACCACATACTCAAATTGTATGAATTAGTTTCAAATTGTAAAACAATAGTCACACACATACGTCCTTCTGAATGTTACAAGTAAACAATCTTGTATTTTTATTTGTAAAATGATTATTAAACTAGTACATATTTAAGAGAATATAATATAAAACTTGTATTTTGCATATTTAATTAAAATAAAAATAAAATGATCATTCGAGAAACATATATATGATTACTAATAGGGAAGATAAGATACATGGTAGAAAACAAAAAAAAATATTTTGGTAAATAAGCATTTTTAACATAATTTTGTTGACAATGACTGAAGTTTTTCGAAACTTTGATGCACAACGTTGTTTCAGAACTTTAAATACATCTTTATTAAATACATCTATTAGAATTTCAGTAGTTCTGAAAACTGTTTGGTTTAACAACCGCATTAATTATATTCAAAATAATTTTAAATTAAGTAGAAAATTTCCATATTGCAGTACTTAAGTATTATCGCAACCTTTTGGCGACATTATATAAAACGAAGCACACGGTTGCCAACTTGGCAAGTTATAATAGAGTTGGTACTTGTTGTGATCATACAATTCTTGTGATAATTTCTCAAATGCATACTCAATCGAGTCATCCGGGATGTTTATAAATAAAGACCATGTATTTGTTAAAAAATATAGTTAATTTCTTTACCATATTTTCGCAAAATAATGAATAATATCTTAAAAGAATTATAAGTATGAATGCAATTAAAATTAAGCAAAAAAAAAAATATTTGTAAATATCGGAAGTAAAGAAAACTTACGACAATATATTAATGCAATCCGTTGCTTTTTTGTTCAGAAAGAGTGGTGGAGGGAGGTGGGGTTATTCTCGGACAAAGAATTCAAAATGAAATTAGGTACGAAATACACAATAAATGAATAAAATATCCCTTAAATAAAACAAGCATAACCTTACATTCTGGATAAGTTGTGCTTCTTTTTGAAACAATAATAAAGTAGTTTTTTTAGGGGGAAGTGGATTTTATGATTATTTAGTTTTTCACATTTTAATTCACTTTTTGTAAAAAAAAATACTTCTTCCTGCCTTATTTTTTTTTTTTTACAAAAACAAACATTTTTATCAAAAATTAAACTTTGCGTCTCAAATTTATTGGATTTTACTTCCTATCTTGCTGTAGAAATAAATGAAAAAGTGTTTTAAAAAATACTAAATCGAATGAAATGGAAAGGAATAGAATGATGTTGAAGGTAAAAATTTTAAAACCTTTTCTGTCTTCTTTTAAAAAGAAAACGGAAGTCTTTTGTGTATAAAAATTATTTATTTAAATTCCGTTTTTTTTTTCCAATAACTGACAACAATCTTTTTCATTAAATTTTTTTTAAAACGGAAACTCAGGGGAAAAAATGGAATATAGAAAATTAGTTAATGCATGCTGCAATTCCAACAAATATCTATTGCACTGAAATTGGTGTTAACATGACTCGATAAAATTAAGGTTTTCTTTATGCTTCTTTTTTCATTTAGAGAATTAAAATACTTTGATACGGATTTGGCAATCTAAGGAAGTTCTCTTTTAGTTATGTAAAATACAGAAGAGATATTTCAGTGCAATATATTTGCGATGAATAATTAACACATTTGATAAAGTACTCGAGTTAAAACATTCGAGAATGCTATCAAAAAACAAATCACTCTTTTTTTGTTACTTATGTTTTAAATAATGATACAAATTTTAATTTATATTTTATATATTCTCTTTTATATTTTTCCATTTATTTTTTTTTAGTTTTATTTCTATATAATCATTCCTGATAATTATAATTATAAAATATTATATGTCTGTTAAATTTATTATTCTTTTATTTGATATCACACTACAAAAAACACACTACAAAATTAAAATCACCATTCAGAGTTCATGACAAAGACGGTTAGTTTTCGGAACAAAATGAAAATAAATTATTTAAATTAGAATTCGAATTTTAGAGGGGATATTGCTTTTTTTTTTTTAAAAGAATAATAAAAGGAGCACAATGAAAATAAATTCAACATGTATGTAAAATTTTCTATAAAGAAACTTGTTCAAAAATGGTTGACACAGAAATTCACAAAACATATATTTTGTGGAACTAAAACCCTTTGTACGACCTACTTTTATAAACCTCACACATCGTGGAATGTTATATAAAACGAAATAACAGATATAAATTTGAAGGAAGGTCAAAACAGGTTTTTAAAAAGTGCTCAGATAAATTGTTTAGGTTATTGAATTCTAAAGAAAGAAAAATATCGATTGATCAGTATCAGGCAATTTTATACTTTTTCTTTATTCCTTAGGTACTAAAAATACTTCGACTTTTTAAATACTTTTTTTAAAAAAAATATATGTATTTAAAAAAGATGATATTTTTTTAGGTATTTTCAACATTTCTACTAGTTTTCAAACAAAAATTTTCTTCGGATAAAAGCTTCATTCGTTAAAAAGGAATTTAAATGAGATTTCGGTATTTTATGGTGGATCGTTCTTTTTTCCTAAGCAATTGTGTTTCGTAAGGCACATTGTCAATGTTTTCATAAGAATAAAGATAGGTTCAGTATAAGAAAAGCTTTTAGCTCGTTTTCTTAAAAAAAACCATTGTGATATATTTTGATGATATTTTACATTCACAATCAATATAGGTATTTCATTTCAGTTTTATGATCTGGATGCTTTGAAATAAGTTTTTAACAAAACAAAACAAAACATACAAAACTATATACAAATATACACTGGTGTCCAAAAGTTAAGCATAAATCGTAAAATGCGAAAAACTTGGAGTAAATATTCGTAAAATTAATCCAAATTCCTTGCGGATATTAATTAGGTGAAGAAGAAACATTGGGTTTATGCAAAACTTTTCAGTCGACTACATCCTGCGCGAAACACCGGCGCATGTCGGAACGTGGAGAAACCGATTCACGCAGCATAGGCAGTTCGGACAAGTTTCGTGCAACTGCTGTGCGAAGGAACGTTGTTAACCATCAAACAAGGTAAATAATGGCACAAAAACGCCAATTGGGCCTGTTTACGAAAGAAATTATCGTTGGAATGCAGGAATCCTCACGATCACAAACCGAAGTGTCTTGAATTCTTAATGTGGACCAGTCTGTGATCTCAAGACTGTGGCAGAGGCTTCAAAGGACGGGAGATGTTACCCAACAACCAGTATCAGATAGACCAAGGGTCACAACCCCTCGCCAAGACCGATATCTAGTAATAAGTGCGCGACGTCAGAGGGGCAGTACTGCCAGAGCACTGGGTTCGGCGCTCACAGTCGCCACAGAAATACGAATTTCGAGTCAAACTGCTTACAGGAAACTCAATCATGCTGGCCTGTAAACCAGAAAACCAGCAGTTTGCATTCCCCTCACGTCTACGCATAAACGCGCTCGTTTAAACTGCAGTTTGAAATATCAACATTGGAGTGTGGGAGAGTGGGCCAATGTGATGTTCAGTGACGAGTCCCGGTTTAGTCTGAGTAGTGATTCTCGGCGGGTAACGATATGGAGAGAACGTGGAACACGTTTTGAACCAAGGATCATAACGGAAAGACATCATTTTCCTTCAAGGGGAGTAATGGTATGGGCAGGCATCATGATGGACTGTCGCACAGATCTCCATTTCTTTAACACTGGGTCTGTGACTGCTCAAAGATACAGAGACGAAGTTCTTGAACCTTATGTTCGCTTGTTTCGAGGTGCTGTCGGTCCTGACTTCATATTGATGGATGATAATGTGCCATGTCACTGAGTGGTGCTGATTGATGACTTCCTTGAAACGGAAAACATCCAGCGCATCTTGTGGCCTGTGAACTCCCCTAAATTAAATCTTATCGAACATGTATGGTATATGCTCGGGAGACAAATTGCAGCCCTTTCTAACCCACCAAGCTCCGTTACAGAACTGAAGAGAGCTCTCCAAGGAGCTTGGAACCGTTTGAGCCCACAACTCATTCATCATCTCATAGCAAGTATGGTAAATCGTTGTGTAGCGTGCCTGGCTGTCAGAGGTGACCACACGCCTTATTAAACTGCAGCATCAATATTTTATTTAATGTTTTCTTTCATTTTTTCTTTAAAGTGTGAATCCTTGCTATGCTCAGTTTTCTTTCAAGCTGCTACTTTGGATAATAAAATTAATTATTATCATTCTTTTGATTTGCTTCCTTATTTTATAACCATTTTACACTCGCATATCACGTTTCCCGCCCTTCTGTGTTATAGTTCCTTCTTCATTCACATGATTATCAATTATGCTTAACTTTTGGACACCAGTGTAAATATATAATGAAAAATATATAAATCTTCTTGTGAGTAGTTAAGAAACTTTAAATTTTCCAATAAATCTATAGAAGAGATTTTGTAATTGATACTATTTTAATTCATTACTGTAATTAATTTAGTGTTTATATGTGTTCTTATTCGCAAGTCAGAATTTATCTTGATTAATCAATGCTTTTTACTTCGACATAATTTTTTTTATTGAAATGAATAATCCATATTCCCGGTTGATGCGTTTGTGAATTAAGAAAAATATATATTTCTAGATATTTTTATTTAAAATATTATAGATATTTTAAGACATTTTTTTACACAAGTTCTGTTGTACAAATAAATAAAAAGAAGACATAAGAAATGAATATTTAAATATCTCACGATTATCACTATTATTTGTATCACAAAATTAACAATAATAAATCTTAAAATTTTATATATACTGTGAAAATCACAAAATTGCATATAATCTGAATTATTTTTCCTGGAAAGGCTTTAGGATTACAATGCAAATGTTTTTAAAAAATTATTTTACTTACAGAACTTTTATGTTGAAAATATAGACTCAGAAAATTCTATATTTAAATTACTAAAATGTATCGCTTTGTATTATATATGTCGATAATAAGATTTATTGCAATTGTAGGTAATGATTTTAGATGGAATTTAGTTTCTATAATTTTGTATTTGTTATGTATATATATAAAGTTCATGATCATAATACCATAAAAAAATACTGAATTAGCTGAGCCTGCAGTCGATTTACACATCCTCATAAGCACACTTTTACATTCATGATTCACTATTCAAACTAGAATCTTTAATAAAATTCAGAAAATTTAACATTGGCAGCAGATTGAATGGGATGACAGAAAATTTAACATATTTGGTTCCAACGGGTGTATAATAGTTTGTAGAAGAAAAATGAGGAGCTTAATCCCAAGAATTTAGATGGAACTATAACACCTCCACTTCCATTCTTCAATATGGGGGTGGAGATGATTTTGCGAGGGGATCTAAATCGGTTTCAGGACTAGGTAATTTGGTATTTTTTATGGTATTATGAAACATGAGCTCTATTTATTTTAGAAAAAGAACAATTTGAAATTATCCTCCCGAGATTTGGATATTTGAGAAGATTCATTTTTTAACGAGATATGGCACCAAGATCAATGTTCTCAATATACATCACTGGTGACACTACAAATGTCCCCAAATTCTAGAAAACACCTTTTAAATAATTTTATCTAAGACCAGTAGAACATATTTGAGGAGAATGTTATTTTAATAAAAGTTAGCATGACATATAAAAATAAAAAGTTAAATAGAAACAATCATCCACAGAAACATGGATAAACATCGGTGCGGAATATACTAAAAAAAATGATGAAATCTATACCAGACGTTTAAAAGTTATTGTGAGTGCTAAAGGATATCTTACTAAGCACTAAATTAAGAAAGATATACAATATTTAAAGCGATATTGAGATTCTT
>BMAO01023843.1:0-15724 GCA_019973975.1 Trichonephila clavata | reverse complement strand
TTAAATAATAGCTCTGACAATGAAAATGAATGTTTAGAGCAGTGATTCTCAAAGACTGTCAATTTTTTTAAAATGATTAATTATATGAATTTAAAAAAATCCTTTCATGTTCTTATCTTTATTCTTGTAATTAACTTGTAATTAATTGTTCAATAAATAATAAAATAAAAAAAACTTTATGTACCATGTTTTTATAACGGATTAAAAAGTATAAATAATTTCTCTAATCCTTATGAAGAATAAAACCACATACGGATTTCTAACTTTTCTAAATTATCCTCAAAATTCATACTTGGCAACTTTTTATAGCTATTAAAATACTTGTAAGATTAGAAACGAAAAACACACACACACACACATATATATATATATATATATAAGTTCTTTTATCATAGCTACTCTCTACACTCTTTATATGTAGTTATATGTATTGCATGCACCCCATGTTTTTCGCCCCATATTCCTGTATTGAAATTAAGTGGAAAGAAGGTAAATAGGGGAAATTATTGGGAATTTATGCAAGTTTTAAAGCAATAAAACATTTCTTATGATTTGATTGATAATTGGAAAAAATGTTCGGTACTTTTCCGTTTCACCAGTGCAAATCTCGCCAAGTTGGCGTTATTGTGATAACACACACAAATATACATATATTAAAAATATTTATAAATATCAGCATTCATTGGTTTTTCCTCCATTTTCGATATATTATGAAAAGACATTAATAATAAAAAATACCACGACTTTTTTGAAATGTAGTGGTAAAAGGTCCTCAGCGGGAGTCGGTTGTATCATTTTTGGCGACCTTATTGTCTGCGCTAGCGAAACGGAAAAGTACCAAATATTCATAAACGTAAAAACAAAGTTAAACAAAATTTTTTCTCGAAGGTCATTACATAAGGATTACTTTAGTATTTACTTGAATTGCACGGGAAAAATATTTATAAATGATAACTTCTAATCAGGACACAATGCTTGTAAGTATAACCAGACTAAATCTTTAAATCCCCACTAAATTTTAATAGCATACCTTTATATTTGCTTTACAATTTCTAACACAAGTTACTCGTATTGTTTGTAAATAGCTTTAAAACACCAAAACATCGAAAAACTTTGGAGTCTACTAGATTATTTAAAAATATTCTTTTTATAGTGTGAATAAACTTAAACAAAAAATTGACTAAATATTCAGCTATGTCTATTTTTCCCCCCATCATAGTGTATCTTTAGAAGTTCCAAATATAAAATAAATATTGTTATTTAATAATTAATGTTAGCAATTTTTTTATAGACAACCCTGTCGAAGAATTCAAAGTTGAAGGGGAAAATGCCACTCCAGATCCGTAAGTAGAAGCAAATTATTTTGTAAATTTAATTTATTCGTAAATATAAATAGAATTAGGTTAACTCGCACTTTGTATAGTTAAAATAACCTAAATTTAAATCTTTATTTTTTTGTGAGTACTTGTATTTTCAAAAAAAAATTAATCTAGAAGAAAAATTTATAAAGAATATCTGTACAAAATAAGAAATATCAGGTTAATAAAATTAATTATTAATATGCTCATAATTTATAATTATCTAAAAAATTTTTGAGTTCTTGACGTGCGTGTATAAATATTATATAGATTTTTTTTATTTGCATTGTTACTGCAATATGATAATGGTAATTGATGCTTGGTATAACTTTGCAGCTCTGAAAAGAACACGCAGGCTTACAACAAAATTTAACCCAAAAATGTTTACTATTTTAATAAATTTCATTATAAAAAGGCAAATCACGAAACACAATGCTTAAAAATAACTTATGTATTTAAAAAAGGAAATACATTTTTTAACCTTTTTACGTGATTTTAGATATAATAAATTTATCAATATCAAAATGGTCTGTTTTAACCCTTTTAATTAATAAAAATCATTTTTTTTTTGGTAAGATAATTCTTTAAAAATGGTGTTTCTGAAATTATCTTCATTATTTTAGCAAATAAATGCGAAAAAAATATTAATACAAATTTATTTTGAAATTTCATCTCTCGATAGCTATTTTGTATTTTATATATACATATTTGTGATCTTTTTATATACATTCCAAAAACGCATAAACAAAAAACTATCAAGTGACAAATTTTATTCTTTATACAGTGTAAAATCATTATTTTACAAAAAAAGCATTTTTTAAATTATGAAACTATATATGCAAGTCACGCAAGTATCACTGAGTCGCAAATTTCACCTCCCCTTTCCACTTCAGATTCTACCTGCGAAATAATGGAGGCAACTGCATTGTTAAATGAAAGGGGTTTTAAACATTTTCATGCTGTTAGTGGAACTGTAGTTTCATATGTTGGAGCCCTTGTAGCTTGGGGGCCCAGTATTATTGATACGGTGCTAGCTACGCCCTGCAAAAGAGTCGGTTTGTACCGCCCCTAACTGGAGGAGCAGACAGCCAGGAACTAATTTTGAATCAACTGCGACTCCTTGATGGGTCACTCTCGATCTCTAGAAAACCACATTCTCCTCTCGACTAGTTGACTCAACTAAAAGGATGCTGTGGAAGCTACGCTCTTCACACGCGGCTATTTGTATATTGAAAACGAAGACAGTTTTTTGTTGTTTCTTCAGACTCAATCACTCTATTGATAGCACACCTTTTTCAATCCGCGTGTGTAAGGAATTCTCTCTCATTTTCACTCTAGAAATGGGGTGACAAAAAACAAGTTGACTGGTAAAAAGTTGACTCAAGTCAGGGGCGTAGCTACCGCCGTATCAATAATACGGAACGCCCAAGATACTGGGGCCCCAACATGTATACGTAAAACTATTAAAATTTTAGCAGTAGTCCCAACGAACAAAGCTTCCCTTTTCCAAAACAGAGTCCCCAAGGAATTTTGATATAGGGCCCACTTGGAACTAGGTACACCAGAGCCTCGAGTGAAACTAGGGCCGGTTTCACTCGAGGCTCTGGGGTAGTATAAATGATTGTATTGAGAATGTTTGAGTGAGTGATGCTGCACATAGAAACAACGTCAAAATTTTTGGAGACGATCATATTTCTGAACCATGGAAATGAGGAAGACGACTTCTGAGTTGCACTCCACTCTCTACAACTACCACGCCAGCATTAGGCCCTAACTGATTTCACATGCATCAGCCTTGCTGCACGACGGGTCTTTAATGAATTAAAATCTTGAAAATGTCAACGATTAAAGGACTTATCACACAGTCGTATTTGGAACAACCCCTTCGCGAAATATTTCAAGAAGCTGTGAGGGTGAAAGGTTGCCTTAAACAAAACGATACGATCTGACGTCAGCCATGCCCTATCATCACATTGAAAATGCAATCGCCAATTTTTCTGTTTCGGAAAACGAACATTCAATATTATTTCTTTTATTTCGCTCGTGCTTTTGTTGACAGTCATATATAGAAATAGAGCACCATTCTGTTTAAAATATTATTCGCCACTTCAGATGCGTCTGACGAAGTCGAGGCTGCTTTCTTTACCACCATCTTGTTTATGACGTTGGGACCTGGAGAGCCCCATTGGCTGGAATTTCAAGCAATTTTTTTCAGCTGAATGGGAAAAACGTGTTCGAAGCCATTGATATAGCAACTAGGTAGAAATTGCTCTGAATGGTTGATTTCAAGGAAAATTGTTCCGAATACGTATATGAGTTATAAGGTCTTTAGGTGTCGACCTGGTCACTTAGCTGTGACTCAGCATGTTCTTCTTTCAAAGTCTTCATGCGGCTTTACCTGAAAATTCTAAGCCAACTCAACCCGTCTCAATTAATCCTCATAAGCCATCGGTGTAACCCAAAACAGGAAAAAGTCAGAAATAGGCACGTGTACAATTCTAAAATTTCTATAAGTATTTATATTTTTTTACCTTTCACTGTATAAGAATGAAAAATTTCTAATGATTAAAATTATCAGTTTTTTTTCTTTCTTTTCTTTTACAGAAACTGTCGCCAACTAGGTCAGAGTTGTTCTAGTGCGAAGAAATGCTGCCCTGGTTTCGATTGCAATCAATTAGTTCTGGGATTAGGATTCAGTAGTATTAGATGTGGTCATGCCAGAAAGAAGACGTAAATTTCCTACTCAAGCTCCGACAAATGTTGCTTTTTTTATTAAATAAGTTCAACAGTAATTTATACTTGACGAAAATTGTGCACCATGTAATCCAGCCATTAAAAATTTTTATGTGTTAACGGAATTTTAAAAATTAAAAGATATGCATAATCTATATGCAGTTATTTTTATTATATGTGACGATTGTAACGAACATTTGTATTCGAAATAAAACATGAGATTATTCATCCGAAAACATCTGGTTCTTTTCGTTGTGCTCATTAAATTTTAAGAAATGTGTAACAGGGCTCATATTTTATAAGAGCTCTGCTTGTACAATTCCCAAATCTCTCGAACGCTTGAATTATTCTCTTAGATCAACATAATGTCGTGAAAAAATAGTATTGAAGAGTTTATTCTTTTATGAAATATGATATTTAAAACTAATACAGTAGAGCAGTGCTCTTCAAACTTTTTCGACTCACAGAACCCTTAGACTACGTGGTGGAACCTTCTAAGTGTGGTACCCCATTTCACACTTAAAAGAATTTATCTTAAAATAATATTTAAGGTAGATCAACATGGGATAAGTGCTTTATGTAATAACACTTTCAAAGAAGTATTGTATGTTATTAAACATTTCAATGTAATTTTAATACAATTTACTCATTAAGGGGACTTGGTACCCTTTGAACAATTTTTTTTATTTATATATTTAAAAATTATATTTTATCATTTCACATATAATGTTTCTATTCAAAAAATGATACGAGATGAAATTTTTCACTATTACTCACGCAATTTTAAAATTTTAAATTTTTTTGAAGAAAATTTAAAATTAATTTTTTGACCTGAATTTTTTTTAATAAAATTTTTATAAGGGTGTTCTAAGCAACTTTAAGCATCGATTTTAGAATAACTTGATTAGTTTTGGAGAAAAAAAATAAAATGTTGATATGAATGCTAAAACTCAATGAAAAATGCAATATCTCCTACATTTTAATTTTTTTAAAAAAAAATATTCAGTTTGCAGTAAAATGAATCTAAATTTTGTTACAGGCTTTATATATAACACGCAGGGAAAAAAATGGAAGTGATTGTTAAATAATTGTGGGTGGAGAAGCATTTTGAATGCACTAATTGAGAAAAACCATTTTAAAGTTTATAATTCTGAAAAAATAATTATAATAAGTTTAAATAAACTTAAAATACCACTTTAAGACATTAGCTATATATTTTTCTAAGAAATAATTGCATTTTCGTATTTTTCAACCCATACATTTTTATAAATGGTCAATTTTTAGAGAGTATCAATTGCACAAGAATACTGAAGTAAAATGTTGGAAAAGAATTTTTTTTTCTGTCACGACAGAAATTTTATTTTTTTCTGCATATAATATTGAAGTATAATATTTGTATGAAAAACATACGAGGAATAAAAACTGAAAATTATGAAATTATTATATAAAATGCTTAATTCTAAAATTAAACTTGCACACATTTCACAAAGAAAAAAATTACAATATTGTAATGCCTCTGTAATATACTGTCTTATAAATTACACATTCTTTTTTATAGTTATTATTCCTCTTTTTAAAATGTTTTTTTTATTATCACAAAACGCTCTTTTTTAATTTTTTTCCCTAAAAAAAAGAGGGGGGGGGGGTCGAATTGCCCAATTTGTTAATTTACATTTTTCAAATGAGGTTTTGCGCAATTTCTGGCTTTCCGACGTGCACAAGTGATGTATCAATCGAAAGATAATAATGCAAAAAATAAGATTAAATAAGAATAAAAAAGAATCTTGTTCGGTCATTTTGGGGGTACCAAGTTTTCTTAATAATATTAATCTATGATCCAAGGAAAAGTGCGTACTTTATGAAGACGTAGAACACGCACACACATTTACTACTTAAAAACTACTTAACCTGGTCTGCACGTGGGGTTTTTTCGATCTACAAGGGTGTGGCCGAGTCATGTGGTCTGCAGGGTTATCAAGTGGTAGTTTTTCTTGGAGGGGATTCTATTGTACAAGGGTATCAATGAAAATAGAAACGACGCGGTATACAAATATAGACTTTATTCAAAATAACACATACCTGAGCAAACGATCCACTGATAAAAGCGTCAGGATTCTTGTTCCGAATTCTGTGGCTGTGACGAGACCCGTCCTTCACAGTGTCCTTGAGTACGTCGTCCGAGTTGAAGCGCTTTCTTTCAGTGTTTCTTCAGTGACTAAACATGGAATCGCAGGGTGACATGTCGGACTGTAGCGGATGTCCAACGTTCCATTGGACTGTCCAGTTCCATTTGTGTGACTCTGGAGACGTGTGACGCGCGTTATCATGGAGCAGAACACCCTCGTGAGCAGGGTCTTTTGTTCTTGATGACCTGCGTAGGTCGAGTGTCTCCAGTACACATCGAGTTAATGTTTTTTTGCTCGAGTATTCTGTGCTCGCATCATTTGCGCGCTTTTTATAGAGCTTTGCTCTTCCTGCGCAGCGGCACTCGCGCATGATCGATAGTCAGAGTTTATGCATCCAATGTTCGCTACATTCTCTTGCGGAATTGCAATATTTAACTGTTTCATTTTTTTGTCGTTTCTACCTTTTCATTTGATCATTTATTTATTATTTATTTATTATAGATTCAAATTTTTGCTTTGAACATCGCAATACTATACGAATTAATCATTTTTATTTCTGTTTTTGAAATAGAGACAAAATCATATCCAAAAAGGTTATTTTTAAGAGATTCTTTTGATAATCAGGGGTATCTGAATGTTAACCTAATCAATTAGCCAACAAGGGGCTATTGTCTCTTTTTCTCTTTCTCTATATAAGGGACTAAAAAACTGTTTTATTTAAAACTTTGCCTAGAACACTTTAAAATATGTGAATAGATATGATTTTGTCATTGAAAAACACTATTACAAGAAACTATTCCATTTGATTGGCTAATGAAACATTAAAAAATAGTATATAAACTATTGTTTTAATTACTGTATAAATTAAAGTATTAATGTATTAATTAAACTGTATTCACAATTGAAAGATTCATCAACTAAAAATGAATTTATTAAAGTAACTCATAAGATGAATTCAAATGCAGGACGTGTTTTATAATTCAAAATCTTATTCTTAAATTCCTCAATGAGAGCTCAAAACAACATTTGAAAACTCCTTAATTACAATTTTTTTAAAGAATGGCCAAGAAATAACTCAAAATTTCATAGAATAATAAGAATTATTGTTTTTTAGTGTGAAAATATTTTAAAACGTTATAATTTTGTAACATCAAGTAAAAAAAAGTGTTTAAAAGAAAGATAAAAATAGTGATGTATCTATTCAAACAACTAGAATTGAATGTTAAATTTTCTAAATTTAAGAGTTAACTTTTTATAGAAAAATCGATTTTAAAACTCTTCGATGAAAGTTTAAGGAAAAAAGCGGTAGCACATTTTCAGTTTTTACTAACATTGCTTTTAAATTTAAAAATCTGTTTTATAATAAATATAAAATAATATTTTTTACCTTACATAAACCAAATCATAAGATTTCATTGATATAATACCAGATTGAAATTTGGTAAGGTAATAAAAACTTGTATAACTGAATCGATTAGTAGTTTTAAATTTTTTAAAAAGCAAAACTGTAGATAGTCGGATATCATAGTGCAGGGTGACGTGTATCTATATGTATTAGTTTGTAAGAGATCAATTTGACATAATTGTAAACATGTGGTAAAATACCAACTCAAGTGCCAACTTCGTGGTCTGACTGTGGTGAGAAACACTAGCATTTTATATGGACTTTAAAGCTAGATAGAAGAAGCCTATGTTTCTCTACCTTTCACCAACCAATCAATCAAGCTAAATAGAAATAACCAAACTCGAGTCTTGAGCAAATAACAAGCAAAGTATTTTGTAACTAGAATTGAGTTTCACTAACTGATTGATCTGTATGTTTAATATTCACGGAATCGCTAAAACGCCTTGAAAAACAAACCGAGTAAGTTTTACTTTATTTTATTTTTTATCTATAAAATCTTAGTTTAGTTCAAACCTTAGTCATTGAAGAAAAAGGGGTGTCAAATTCAATTATTCTGCATTGGAACTTCTATTCAATATGGCGACTATAATTCGTCTAGATGGCAATGTATAAAGAATGTAGTAAAATCGGATTCAATCCATTATCTTTGAACCAACTTTAATAACTCAAGTGTGAAATACAAGTGAATGGAAAAAAAAAATTTTAAGTATTATCTGAACGAAAAAATACAGAAAAAATGACTACCGAAAACAAAAACAATAAAATTTCATCAATGTTAATTTATTAAGATCAGTAATATAACATATGTTTGAATTGTTTGGAGAAATGAGTAAAATCTTATTTTGGTGTATTTTGTATACGTTTTTTGACATAGTGCCAAAATGGTGCCGAGTAGGGTTGCCAAAAATAACTGAACTATCAGTCACTAGTTTTGTTTGCAAAAAGAAATGGGTTGCTAATTTGATAAACTTATCGTTCAATTTGACCGCAAAAATTCAATAGCCCCCCGTTATTGCTTAGAATGCAACTTTTTTTAGACCCTCATTCACTTAAAGAGAAAAATAAATCGGTGGGAAGCAGTGCACTAAAATAGGATCTAAGGTTACTTACGTATCATACCATCGATTGATTTAGTCAAATCAAAAGATATCACAAATGCCCAGATATGCCGCCAATAGTGCAAAAATATTCCCGCATATGTTCGAAAAAAAAACAACAGCATTTTGTGATATTTTTTGAATTGGCGTTTTTTGATTTGGCAAAATCGGTTAATGGTATAACAGGTACTACTTACGTATTATCGCAACGATCGTCAACTCTATTTAGTTGATGACCCCCGATTTCCTATATGTTGTACGCGCTGAATTGGCAACTAGGTGCTTTGTTTCATATATTGTCGCCAATAGGTTGCTATAATACGTAAGTACCTTATAATACGTTAGATCGATCCAAACAACAGAATGGGCTGAGTTTATTACTAAGGGCTTAATAAATTGGCAAAGAATAATAATAATAAATAGATAAATAATTATGGAACTTTTCAATTTTGCCTTCTCAGGCAATAGTCACCAAAATCATACACCAGACGCAAAACGGAATATTCTGCTAATAACCTTTTTCCACCACATTTCAAAACAAGTCGCGGAGGCACATTTGAAAAAAAAATTAATGATATTAAAATTTTTATGCCGCCGAAGTAAAAAAAAATCCAGTACTTACGTTTTATCGCAACTTATTGGCGACATTATATGAAATGAAGCACATGATTGCTAATTCAACGCATATGACGTATGCGAAATTGGGATTGCCAACTTGGCGAGTTATCTTGAACGTTGTCAATTGTTGCAATAATACGTAAGTACCAGAATTCTTAGGATAAATATTTATTAACATTTTTTTATGTGTATACTGTGTGTTGCAGCCAAAAACTTCTGCTTGGCAAGATTTACGCCGATTAAATGCAGAAATACCAAATTTATAAACATTCAAATTACAAGGCAATAATAAAACTCAGATTATATGCAAAATGGTTATTTCTAAATGATATTCTGTATCCTGCGTAAGCTTGTAAGATGGCATTAATATGTATTGCTCTCTCTCTCTTTTCTGGTGATTACGGATGTTCTAGTTCTTGCATGGCAGAATGATAGTTGTCGGGTATTTTCAATCACCGCGAATTACCAAGCGTCAAATTTTCGAAACAAACCGAACTGCAATCCTGAATTTGGCAGCGTAGGAATACATAATTTATCAATTGTGAAGATTTTATAGTATTAACAGTTTAAAAAATAATTTTATTACTTCAATTTTATATTGTGCATTAAAAATGATGATTTCATTTATTAATTAGGCACACAGATCAGACAGAATAGAAATGTTCAAGTTTAAATTTTAAAATACTCATTTGATGGCATATTGTATACTTTGCATGTACAAAATATGTACTTAAGCGTCACCACAGCAAAATTGGAGCCACGCGAATCGCGCCATGATTTCAAAACAACAAAGATTGTAACATATTTTATACTAATAAAAATCAATCAGAATTTGGTGGAAAATTGCGTGATTCGTGTGGCAAAAATTTAGCTGCGGTGACACTAATACGTGAGTACCTATAAAATACAATTATGAGAATGTACATAGAAACTGATCAAAAAACTTTTGCAAGAGCAAAAAATAGAGGTACTGTTCGATTAGCCAGGTACAGGTGATAAATCACCAAATGTAGCTACCAGTTTCAGATGAAATAGCGCAAGCTACAATTGGTTCTCTACGTTCTCAACTCGGACGCCGCCAAAAATCTTCGATTTACAAAATTTACCTCCAGCCGACCAAAATGTACTAAAATGAAAACTGCCTTAATTAATATGAAAAGAATTATTGAAATATACTCTTATTTGCTTTTATATTTAGTTGAAAAAGTATGTGTGTTCTAGATTATTATTATATATCATTTAGTTAAGAAGGAAAAACAGAAAAATGAATGTAAATAAAACAAACATAGATTCAACAGATTCGGCTCAATTCTATATTTTAGCCTTTATTATCGTCAACTTCGCGAATTATTATCGTCACAATGGATAAAAGTTCTTTTAGAAAAAATGAACTGCTGGCCCAATTTGGTTTTCATCGTAGCCATAGTTTTGGACTAAAATAGGATTTTATCCCCAACTTCTTTCATCTCCCCTTTTAATACTAAAAGACTTTAAAAGTATACTATTTGTAATTTTCTTTCTATTTTATAATGAATTATATTGATAAATTAAACATTTTGGGTACTTATGTATTATAGTGTCAACGAATTCCGCCAAATGAAAAGACCTGCTGTCAACGTAACTCTGAACAAAATTATTGTGTTTGTGCATAGGCGGAAATGTTTCAATTATTGAGTGTACATCGAGGAATTAAGTGACTTCTTTTTTTTGGACAAAATTAGTCGACGGTGTAATACGTAGGTACCCGTTTTGGTATTCTGGTATACTCATTGTGGCTTATACTGGTTACTGATATTACAAAGAGGGAGCACTATTTTTTGAAATATTGTTAAAATTGGTACTTACGTATTATCGCAACAGTCGCCAAATCTATAAATAACTCGCCAAGTTGACAACCCCGATTTCTTATGTGTCGTATGCGCTGAATTGGCAATAAGGGGCTTTGTTTCATATAAAGCCACCAATAGGTGATAATACGTAAATACCTATCCATCTTACTATATGCCCTTATTTCTCAAAAACTTAGGTCTTTGGATTTGTTTTCCATTTTAATTTTCGATTCTGTGACTTTTGTTTACATTTTTGGATCATCCTTAGTAGTTAAACATTATGTATAACAAAGGGGGCTAGTAAACACGATATTGGCAAAAAATGACCGGTCTCCAAAAAAATAATAATAATAATAATTCAACATGGCAGTGACCGGGTACAAATGATACCAGTTCCTTTCTTTCTGTTGAAAAAAGCGGTAGGTACTTACGTATTATCGTAACCTGTTGGCGACATAAAATGAAACAAAGGCCATGATTACCAATTCAGTGCGTAAGATACATAGGAAATCTTGCTAACTTGGCGAGTCATTAACAGAGTTGGCGATTGTTGTGATAATACGTAAGTACCATAATTTTTAACACGGAACTTTGAGATAATCATTACCACAAAAATTATTGCCACTTAAGTAAAATGTATACAGGAAAACTTAATTTTAAATGACATAAATGCACTATTAAAGAAAATCAGCAAGTAAACGAAATTAAATTTTTAAATTTAAAATAATTAAATAAATTAAATTTATAAAATTAGGAGGGTTGGAACTTTAATAGTGGCAGCTATTTATTTACATGGAACACAAAAGTGGTTCAAGTCACCATGTTTTACAGAGCTTCAATATAGTCACCAGCATTGTGTATAACCCGTTTACAACGATGAGGAAGTCGCAGAAAGCCTGTAGCAGCGCCTGTTCTGTTGTTAGTTAGAATGGACTGGTCTACGGCAGTAAGAATCTCTAGAACAGTTTTGAAGCGAATGCCATGAAGTTCTTTAGGAATTAATTCACAAAGATTTAGATGTGAGGGTTGATCACTATTCATTAGTGCAGAAACAGCATTGCACTTCTGCTTCGCTGACACTAGGACGACCTGGCCGATGCATGCCTGCCACATTTTGGCATCCTTCATTGAATGCTTTTACTCATCTTGCTACAGTTCTGTAAGGCAATGCAGATTCCACGAAAGCCATTTGAGGACCTAGATGACTTTGATGGGCTAGCCGACTTCTGGCACATTCAATTTTTATCCAATTTCGTTGTTCTTGTTTTGAAAACATCCTGATAACACTTACACTCAAGAGCCAAAACATTATGACCACCTATCAATAACGAGTTGGCACACCTTTGGCGCGCAACACAGCTTCAACCCGCCTTGGCATGGATGCCACAAGTCCTTGGTAGATGGCCGGAGACAGATTGTACCAGATGTTTAAGCAACGGTCACACAAATCCGAGATATTGCGAATTGGTGGTCTTTGAACTCTGAGCTGCCGTCCCATGACATCCCAAATGTGTTCTATCGGATTGAGATCCGGTAGTTAGGCGTCAGGACATTAACTGGAATTCAGCATCATGTTCCTGAACCACTCCAACACAATTTTAGTCTTGTGACACGGGGCGTTGTCCTGTTGGAACATTCCATTTCCAGCTGGAAAAACAGAGGCCATGTAAGGGTGCAACTGGTCCGCAATGATGTTCAGATACCCTGTAGCATTCATGGTCTGCTCTACCACAACCACGGGTCCCAGAGATGCCCAAGAGAACTCCCCCAAAGCATAATACCGCCACCACCAGCCTGTGTATACCTAATGTACATTGAGGGAGCAACTGTTCGCCTGGAAGACGGCGTATCCTGACACGGCCATAGGCGTGATGAATGACAAACCGTGATTCATCTGACCAGGCAACTTTCTCCCACTGATCCATGGACCAGTCGCGATGTTCCCGGGCCCAGCGCAGGCGCAGATGGCGATGACGCTTGGTCAGCAAAGTCACACGAGTGGGATGTTTGCTGCGTAGCCCTATATCCAACAGTGTCCGCTGAATAGTGTGCTCCGATACTATTCTACTTGGTCTTGTATTGTATTGGGCTGTCAGCTGAGCCACTGTCTGGCTCCGGTTTTGCTTCACCATGCGAGACAGTCTCCGATGATTTTTTTTCTTTGATAGCATGTGGACGTCCAACACCATGTCGTCTACTGCTGGTTTCACCGTCATTCATCCACTTTGGATAAGTACTAACAACTATAGATCGCGAACAACCCACGAGTCGTGCAGTTTCGGAAATACTTGTTCCGATCCTTTGAGACATTACAATCTGCCCTCTATCAAAGTCGCTTAGATCCGCAGCCTTTCCCATCACACACAGAAGTAAGTGAAAAAGAATGATTCTTCAGACTCTAAAGCAGCAGTTAAATACCATTTTCCCTTGATCACAGAACTTCCACGTCATCCAGGCGAGTTCATTGCAAAATGTAGGGGTGGTCATAATGTATTGTCTCTTGAGTCTACTTTAGAACGCAAGCTAATACAAGGATGAGTTCTTCGAGTCACTCCGAATGCGCGTGACGTAAGAAGTACGAGTCTATTTGCTGAGAGGTAAGGTAGGTATGCAGCTCACATGTGGTATACACGACATTCTTTGATTTTGTTGTGTAGCTTCTTTACAGAAGTGCTGCCACTATTAAAGTTCCAACTCTCGTAAGTATTCTTAAAAAATTCACACACACACACATGCTGACTATTCCTGAAATTTATACACCATAAAAAAGTCAGTTATCAATTAATTAGTAGAATTTATTAATTATTGAAACAATTGAAATAATTCCTTAAATCTGGGTATTGGGTTGTCGCGGGATTGAAAATATGAAAGCGAAAATCTCAGGTTATCACAATAGAATAATCTCGCCATATTTGGCAAGATATCGGTGGTCGAGTCTCTGCGGTATGAAAACCAAAAGAAAATTTTACCGATTCAGCTTTCTTAAACAAATTATCATGCCATATGGATGAAAGTAGGCTAGAAGTTCCACTGGAGATACAATGCCATTAATTGCCAGCGTACTATTGGTTGTTGTGTGTTGAATTGGTGTTCGAGACCAAGGATTCTATTTACTGAATCATTTCGTTCTCTTTAATGTTGGACCAACGAACTTAACTCCGTGACGTAGGGTCAACAGCAGTTGGATTTTAATAAAAAAATATAGCAAAAAAAAAAAATTAAGATTGATAATATCGCCAATATATGTTCGTGAGGTTAAAAACTCTGAAAAGCAGTTATCAACCCAAGGTCACTATAACTGATAAATATCAATAAATAAATCTAACTGGATGGTTGTTTGGAGCACATAGTCCTTTGCTGATTCTAATCGCCTATAAGGGATTTTGGGATGAATGCAATGAGTTCTATTATTGCCCAGTGTAAGATATGATAATTAAAATGAAATTTTTACAAATAAATAATAATAATAATAATTTACATTCCAGATAAAGTTAAATTAAAGTTAAATAAAAAGCTCTTTAAAGAGCTCCAGAACATGAGAAAATATAATCTGCAAGTGGGCGGAGCTTTTGGGCGGGATCTGGAAGTGGGCGGTAAATTTTTAAGCATCTTGTTAGTAATCCCTTCTCTGCCAGGGGATTTCTTAATTTTGATCTTTTTGAAGTGAAACTTCTTTGCGGACGGGAGTGAATGGGAAATTTACCCAGTTTTGCTTAACAGTGAAAAAGCGAACGGAAGTAGTGATTCTCCCCATCCCCCCGAAACGTCACCATGGTGAGGATAGAGCGAGGGGAAGGAAAAGAGAGCGGGGGGGGATACACCACGTGATATGCGCCATATCCATGAAAAAGTTGGACGATTGCGAAGGGGGAATTGTGCATCAAAAGTATATCTTGCTGCTATGGACGAAAGGTACTTAGGTATTGGTGACATTCAGTAGGTTCCCTTGTTACTCTCGTAACGAACTCGCGTAACGTATTTTCATAGTTTTTATGTGATACACGTGCCGTTTTCAACGAATAAACGCTCCCAAAATATTACCATTATATGGCTTTTCCTGTTACGGAGTGTCTGGGGCATTGTGTATATGTCACTAACGTTCGCGCCAGAATCGCTACGAATAGCGTATTGTAAACAAACACAGTGACTTCTGTTAGTGATTCATTAAGTTTATATTTTTTAATTTTTATTTCCATTGAATCAAAATAAATTCTGGTCAGAATACATAGAACAAATTCAAAAGAGGAAAAGAGTTTCGTGAAAGGAAAAAAAAAAAAAAACGGAAAACTAGCAGCAAGTCAGGCGAAAGTCTATATATCACCAGGTAGCTCTGTCGCAGCTTTTATCATCTTTATCCATTAAGTTTTAGTGCTGTACACATCAGAGACTGCTGCAATCATTGGGCTCGATGATGATTAAAAGCCGATTATCTTAACTGGAGACTTTAATGTTAATTTTGCTTCAGAAGAAGCAAAGCCACTCTTTGAATTCTTGAAACGGACACTGAATTTCACAATGAATACTGATTCTAGAGAAAAAAAACAATATACGGAACCAC
>BMAO01023842.1:0-38322 GCA_019973975.1 Trichonephila clavata | reverse complement strand
GCCTTCTACTGTTCATCTTACTACAATTGATCAAATTACGATCAATAAAATGAATGGAGGGAATATAATTCTTTTTTCTATCAACTGTCAAAGTGTTCGGGCACATGCACGGGATCTCCGTGGTAATACTGTGCAAAAAGCATACGTTTTGATGTTATCAGAAACATGGCTTAGCAATGATGAATCACTTGAAACTGAAAATTTTAAACGCATAACACAGTATAGACGATCAAGTATTAATCGTGGGGAGGGGTCACTATCTATCAAAACGTGTGCGTTTCACAACATAAGTTTATTGGCAATGATGATGATTTTGTGAGAAGAAATACGCAGTACGTTAATCAAACTAAATCTAATTTGGGAGATATATGTGCCACAAGATGCACTTTACCTAACGGTAAACCCATTGTTGTCGTCACAGTTTATATTTTTGTCAATCAGAATGTTACTGACATTATAGATTATATCCACGAGACATTATTAGCATATACCAGTGCTTCTCAAACTTTCCACATTTGCGACCCAATTTTCAATCATAATTTTCCTAGCACCCCCCGCATACTACAACAATGTATTGAAAGCAATAATAATGTCTTCGACGCTAAAGCTACAAACACAATGCGACTTTAATATTATAAACTGCACATATTTTCAATATATGTATTATATTTTTATATGACAAGCCAATGGAAGTCACTAGTAATTATTAAACTTGCTTTTAATTTAGTATTGATAAATCAATTATTAAATACTTTTTGCTGCACTGATACATTTATAAGTATCTTATATCAGTGTGAATATGTATTTTATTTTTTATCACGTTAGAATGTATTTCGTTTTACTTCCTTTCCGTAAATTAATAATTATTTTAAATATTTTATTTTGGACTTTTCGATTTGCTCGCGCCTCCCACGTACGGTTATAATGCCCCCCACAAGGGGCACGCTCTACAGTTTGAGAAACACTGGCATATACAGAAGGTGGTTCTAAACTAATGGGGAAACAGTATCATGTACTTCCATTCATACTTGGTGACGACTTCAATATTGATTTCGTTAAAGGTGAAGGATTGAGATTAGCACAATTTTTAAAATCAGAGCTCAATTTGGATTTTGTTTCTGGTAGAGCACTGGGGACGACTAAGTATGGTACAACTATTGATGCGAAGTTTTCGAGGTTTGTAAATCACGTATCTACCGACGTTCACGAATCTTATTTTAGTTACCACAAGCCTCTTGTCACAGTGATTAATAATGGCGAGAGAATGTAATTAATACTCACAGTGATATTAATAGTGAAGTAAATCAATCTTCTTAGCAATGTACTCATGTACTATGAGTAACATATATTTATGTAACATAATTAACGTATATTATATATATATATATATATATATATATTATTTTTCCGAATCAATTTGAAAAACGTGAATAGAACAAAAAGAAAAACAACACATGCATAGTTTCAGTATTATGAGATGCATTTATTTTCTCTATTTGCTTACTATATAATCTAAGACAACTGTACTTAAGGAGTAAACTCCAGTCGCGTGCGTCGTAGCCGACACACGCAGTTTTTTTTTCTCCATCTCTTTTTCCTAGAGAATTTAGGAAAACAGACTTTATGTCTGAGTTTAGTGGTTAGAACAGTGCTTCTCTAACTTTCCATATTTGTGATCCAATTTTCAGTCATAATTTTTTCATCACGGCCCCCTTATACAACAACAATATATTGAACGCAATAATAATGTACTTTGACGCTAAAGCTGTATAAAGACTGTATAAAGCTGTATGGACTTAAATATTTTAAACTGTACAAATTATCACTATATGTATTATATTTTGTATCTGACAATCCCATGGATGTCATTAGTAGTTGCTAAACTTGCTTTTAATTTAGTACTGATAAATCAATTATTAAATACTTTTTGCCACACATTGATACATTTATAAGTATCTTACATCAGTGTGAATATGTATTTTATTTTTTATCATGCCAGATGTATTTGTTTTGCTTCCTTTCGGTTAATTAATCATTGTTTTAAATCTTTTATTTTGGACTTTTCGATATGCTCAGGCCCCCCACCCCGTAGGGTTATCATGCACCCCCCAAAGGGGCTGCGCCCCAAAATTTGAGAAACGATGGGTTAGAATTATTAAAGAATGAATGAAGATGTATTTTTTTTAAACATTTATAAACCCCGTGCACCACGCAATGTATAACACGAGGGCATACAACTCAGACAGAAGAAAGGATTACAACACAAACATCCATGCCTTCTCCGGGATTCGAACCCAGTCCTTACGGCACCGCAATGAGGATGTATTAGGACCAAGAATATCTCATTTCAAATAAAGGGAGTTTAACAAAGAATTTCCTTATAACCTTTAATAAGAGACTGTCCGGCCATCATTTTTATACCAATAACAAAATAACCCAATTTCTAACTGGTCATGGCAACTTTAAAAGCTAATTGAACAAATTGAATTTATAGTTCCGTCATCTTCCTGTGATTGTGATTTAGATGGCGAGGAAAATAAAGAACACGTGCTCCTTCATTGTTCCAAGTTTGAAAGAGAGAGAACGAAACATATATGCTAAGACTGGCTTTCAAGGGACCTAATATAAATTGACCTCCTAATGTTCCCCAACTTCTTTCCACCAGAAGTACTTTTAAAAAGTTCTGTGAATTTCTTGTAAATATTTGTAATCCTTCACAACCTCAAAGGATATTTTTTCCTTCATGCCTTTGTGATGTGTGATTAATACCTTACTTCTGTGATCCCCGTGTGATACTTTGTGGTGCACGGGGATTTTATAATTGTTTTCAATAAAAAAAAATCAGTGAATGAAATAAAGCCAACTATTTAAAATAAATTAAGTGGATATCATTGTTTATCTGTTTGGGATTAGTTTTGTTATAAATTGTATGATCAGCTATTTGTGGTAACTCCCTCAGTTCTGAGCTGGTATGGTGAGAAATGAATAAAACTAGTACCTCACTTTTTCTCTCTAATTTCTACATTACACTACCAAAGGATTTAACGGCTAGATGAGTTTATAAAGTGCAATAGTTTTCTTACGTACTATTCTATATAACAGTTGGGTCAATTTATATGGGATAATTTCGATGTAAAACAATACTAATTTAAGCTCATTTCAGGCCTTGGGCAGGGGAGAAGATTTACAGACCCCCTTTGACACTGGCGAATTGAAATTTATAACTAGAAAATCTGGTTTAAGCCCAGCTGATTCAGACCCTGAGTGCCCGCCCCAAGCCTCCAATGGATAAACTGGCTCTGATGTAATAAAATGAAGAATTTAATAAAAATGACTGCAGATTTTCGTAAAACAAAATTCCATAGTTGAGATTATCTATTGAATAATAATCGTGTTCACCCGTATGTAATGAAAGTTAGTGGCATCCCTATGGTACAGGACAAATATATCTCAGTATATAAAAGGAGAAAAGCGATTACCTCACTCATTTATCACGATATTCCAAAAATATTAGACCTGCAGGCCTGAAATATGGCAAGCATGTTCCTTTTGTTGAATATAGATCCACTAAGAACGGGTTTTGCGAAAATCTATTCCTAAAGGGAGGCTGCAGGGGAGTTATAAAGAAATATTCCCGCTTTTAAACTATTATACCCTCAGACTGGAAATTGGCAAATGTTTTTTTTTTATTGAGAAGAGAGTCACCAAGATCGAAGTTTTGTAGAAATCCATACCTAAGGAGGGTGAAGTTGCGGGAGTTTATGGGGACATTATAGGTAAAGAAAAATCCCGTTTTTGATCTACTAGACCTACAGACTTGAAATTAGACAACCGTAGTTCTTTTGTTGAGTAGAGATTCGCTTAGAACGGGTTTCGTGGAAATAGACTCCAAAGGTAGGGGGTTAATAAATGAAAAACCCCGTTTTCAAATTATTACATCCAAAAACTTAAAATATGGCAAACATCTTTCTTCTGTCGAGTAGAGATACGTTAAGAATGTGTTTTGTAGAAATCAACTTTCAATGGGTTTTACGTAGAGTTACAAGTATATACATAGAAGTTATACTATACGGGGTTTCCTTCTATGTTATATACATAGAAGGAAACCCCGTTTTTTGTACAATTAGATCTACATACTTGGAATTCTACAAGCATGTTTCGTTTGTAGAAGAAAGCTTTAAAAATGAAGTTTGACGAAATCCACTTGGCAGGATGAGCTAGGGGAGTAAATGATAAATATACTCCGTCTTAGAAACTCAATTTCCCCTTTTTTAAAATCTAGAGGACCGTTTAATCAGTTTTTTTAATACAATTGAAAGCTTAATGCTTGGATAACAATAACCTTTACAATGTTATAAAATAACCTACGAAGCAGACGGTAACAATTAGTAGTTATAAAAGTAGAAACAAAAGCAATGAAAATGACGATAACCTTATGCTATTAATTGTGAATTACAGAAGATATATACAAAGATGTTCTCTGAGTCCGGTGGGAAGAAAAATAACCTATTATTTCACGTCAAGCTCAGAATTTCACCCAAAGCAAAGAGTAGTACTGATATTCCGCAGGAAAGGTCCGCGAATCTGTGATCCACCAAATGCTTAATCATAACTTCGTAAGTTACTTAGCATATCTTTACTTACTAAATGCATATTTAATACAGCATGCTTTGAAATATAAGTACATAACAAGATCTAGTTCATCTACAAGTTAATTTTTAGAAATCTTTTAGATTGATGATTTTAAATCGTTTATATAAGTTATTTGCATAACATTTTAACACATCTAGCTAAATGCTAACATATTGAAATGGAATGCCAAAATCTAGAAAATAGGTGAACGTGTTGATTTGTAGGTTAAATGTCAATCTTTTTCATTACAAAATTGTTTTTTCTTCTAAGTTCTTACTTCCAGTTAACACGGCATTGTGTTTATGTGTGTGTGCCTTTGAAGAAACTAACATGTATAAAAAAAAGTTCAAATGTTCTGCACACATATTTTCATCTCCTAAGAGCAAAAAAAAATTATAAATTTAAAAATTTACTGATTTAATGAGACATAGTAAAACACGTTTCTGTATCAAGAGGTTAGACGGGAAATTTTTTTTCTTTAATCACTAATCCAACCAGTAGTGAACCGATATACCGATGTAATGTTCTGAAAAAATAGCATTCTCTCACGTCAACACTAATTATAAAATTTCTGCTATTGTCATATGTCTTCCGTCTTTATGATATATTAAAATCAAGAATATAACATTTATTTTAAGATATTCTCGAAAAGGACTATCAAATTTAGAATGCTGTATTTTCAAGAAACCGTTATATAATTTAGAGGCTGGATTCTAAAAACACATATTTTACAGCGATTTCGTTATGTGAAATCCAAGTGCAACACAAAATGTGGATTCATGTTTTTCATTTTCAGACAGTCATTCACTTAAGTTTCGTACTGAATGCCTTTTATTTATTTAATGCTAACTATACAAAGAAAAATATATAAAAAATTCGATACAAGCATGGATTCATTGAAGTTGTTGCTAATGCCACCTGTCTGACGTAGTCAGATCGAGGCCCACGAAATTCATCATGGCATCGCGCTATATTGTACGTCTGTCGTAGTTTTGAGCACCATGCAGGTGACAGTACGATTTGGCTCAGTTACACCCCAATTTTGAGAGAGAACACCCTGGGAGTAGTCAGGGGTTTCCCACCTCTCTTCCCCTTCCACACCTGCGGCTCAACAGCTATTTAGAGAAGAGTATCCCCCTGCCGAGAAGGCACCATACTTTTACAAACATCCATGTCTTCTCCGGGATTCGAACCCAGACCCTACGGCACAGCAGCTAGCGTCGCTAACCACTATACCGGATGGGCGACCAAGTTGAAAGTGGAATTATTTATAATTGATTGCGCTTTTATTAGCGTCCTACTCAAAAGCAACTGGAGAGTTAAAGTATCCAACTACCCTAAAATCATGATTTTTTTTTCAAAAATTTAAAATTTCTTTTTATTTTACTTTATGCACCATCTTATTAGATTTATAAAAATACCAAACTTTTTTATTTTTCATTCGCTAGAACAAAAACTACAAGTGTTTTAGTGAAAGTAAATGCCATAATTTTACACAAGATGTCACTTTAAAATGGTTTTACTCGAAATGTGTTGTTTTTCGAAAAACTCAAACGGGGACAGCGATTTCTCTAAAAGTTTTTAGAGTATTTTGCTGAATTTTTTTATGTATGTTCTGTATAATAGTAAAAGTGTTTTAACCTTCAGATTCATCAATCACTGTTTTATTATAAAATTTACAGTCTTTTATGCGAATATAATCACTGTTTTTTAAGCAATTTCATAACTAAGACAAACTGCTCTACTTTTTGTAAAAATTAAAATATCTCTTATCCTGAAGATCATTTCAAAAAGGAATAGCAAAGTAATGCATTAAAATTGAAAAATTGAGAATTTGTTTGTAAACTTTTTGTACTGAGGGGGGCATCGTTTATGTAATTTTTTGTAAATTTTTACCCATTTCATCTCATTTTAGTAGTAATCATTTATTTTTTTCCTTCTTAATTTTAGCATTTTTTTCTTAAAATGTACTAAATAAATTTACAAACCACCAAAAATCTCCATATCACCACTTAAAAAAGAAGTTGTCGGAAGTAGTCGGATACCTTAATGGTGACGTGTTTTACAATTTTAATTACGATTAAGGGACGAAGATGATTTCTGAGCTGAAACGCAGTTCTCCAAATTTCCACACACTGTACCACAGTTAGGATCCCGGTAGATTTACAGTGTGCATTAGCGTTTTTACACGGAGAGTCACAGCTACTTTATAACGGGGTCAGCAACCTACGGTATGAATGCCACATATGGCACGCTGTACATTTCTCAGTTGTGGCACATACTGCACTTCGATTCAAATTTGTCAGTTTTTAAGTGGATGGAAATTGATAAATTTTTAATGGACGTTACTTGACAAACATCTTTAGAATTATGCACATTTAAGGAATTACAAAAAGTTCTGTTAGATAACTTTAAAGATAAACGTACAGTTATTTGCAAATTACTAAATGCCATTGCTGGAGAAAGATTTATTTGTTTGAAGAGAGAAATTGTGTACTGTACTTTACGCTATTGGTTTTACATATCTAAATGAAAATCTTTTCTTGCATGAAAAATATTTCGAGTCCAGAAAGAAATTGTTTGACTATTGAAAGCTCTGAATAATGTCAAATTGAAAGTCACAAATTATAGCCCCTGATTTTACGATATGAAAGTAGAGCGGTATAAGCACTAGGTTTGCATTAAAATTCTTAGGTCTTTTAATTTAACTGAAATACTTATATTTTACGTTGCCTATTTCTTATTATAAATATGTTTAAAAATAGATAATATATGCACAATTTTGATATTTAAATTTTTATTGAAGAAATAGTTATATTTTACAGTGTTTATTTTTATGTTATGTTAATCTTTACATGATGCAAAATTAACATGTAATAAAACTGTAAAAATCTATATTATTGACCTCTATTCCCTAACTCTGCATGCATTGTCACGATAATTCAATTGTTTAAAAAATGTCCTATAGTGTAGCACGCTGAATCGTATTGGTAGATTGGTTTGGCGTGCCTCAACTAAAGGGTTGCCGACCCCTGCTCTGGAAGCATGTGATTTTAATAAGGTTTTTATACATGGAAGAGAATTGTTTCATTTTGAAATCTTTTCGAATGAGTCGTTTATTAGCTGCTTTAAGAACAAGCCACGGAAGAAATTTTGCACTATCTCTTTCTTAGTTTTTTAAAAAAAACGAAATAATAATAATAAAAAAAACAAGCAATTGAGCGTGTGATTTCAAAACTTATCTGTACATTCTGGCCTTGATAACGGCTGACACGACGAGGCATAGATTCAACAAGTTTCTGGAATCATTTCACGGGAACGACCAGTCAAATATTGACAAAAAACTGTCCATAATTCTTTAAGGTTCGTTGGTTATGTGTGGTGACCTTTCCCGCCTTGTTCCAAAACATCCCAAATAAGCTCAATATGATTTAAGTTGGGGCTTTTAGGTGGCCAATTTATAATAGAAAAGTCAGAAGGATGCCCATCCAACCAGCCAGTAGTGAACCGGAATTTTTGAGAGGTACAGCTGTCTAGCTGGAAAACTCCATTACCGTGCGAATAACAGAACAGCATAAGCGGATGGAGATAATCACCCATCAACACTGCGTACCAAATTGCAATGAGAGAGGTTGCTACACGCAACTAAGATCCCAAACAGTGCCACGAAAAAAAAACACCCCAGACTATAATTCAGACACAATGTCCTGGTACAGATCCAACCTGGCATGCAGGATTCATGGCTTCATGAGCCTGACGCCATATTCTCAGCAGTCCAACAGCGCTAAGTAGTCGGAATCAAGACTCATCACTCCATGCTATTCATTTCCAGTCTTCTACACTCCAATCTCTGTGCTCTCTTGCCCAGGCAAAACGTGCAGCCAGAGGGCGAGCATTGAGCAATGGTACTCTCGTAGGTTGATGGCTCCCGAAACCTATATGGTGAAGTGAGTGTTGCATAGTTTGTTTAATGACTGTACGAATGGCACCGTCTTTCTACTGGGAGGTAATTTGAGCTAATGTTTGGTTTCGCAGGCTACGTACTACGTGCAGGCTACGTTAATTTGTACCCTCACTTATGTATAAATGATGCGCAGCGCTACGCAATTTACATCGCCCTTGCTATCTCTAATTCAGTGGCACTTCAGTGTATATTAATATATCGGCGAGAATTATTTTCCTGTATATTACATTTCATTGACTTTAAAACAGTTGAAATTATTAATATTTCAATGAAAATTGTTTTATAATCGCATGCATTAAGTCAAATTATTTTATTATTTTAGTTATCTTAAAAATCTGTTTACTATTTCCTTTTTTAAAGAAAGTAGAAAGTAGAACGGTTGATGGGGCACATGATCTCGGATGAGGTCTTAATCCCCTGTCTTGAGCTATTGTTGAGCATTAATTACATACACTTGCCATGATTGGTGGGAAAAATAAGAAGGGAAGGAAATTTAAGAAACATTTAAAATTAGAAAAGATGCAAAATGCGACCAATTTAAATTGATAAATTTAGAAAAAATACTGGAGCTCTTATTGTTTGCGTTTGGGTGTGTAGTGACTAGTGTGGGGGTAACTGTGTCGACCGCAGCTACCTCCCAGATCGGAGGTTAGCGTACGGACAACTTAATCTTGAATGAGAGAAAGTCCTGACTGCTGGTAGTTGAAAAATGGAGAGTATTTAAGCTGTTTAAGGGCACAGTGCGCTCGTCCAATCAGGGGACTGCGAGTCGTTAGTGGGCGTAACCGAAGTCAGTGAGTGAAAAAAGCCAGAGTCGGGGAGGGCGAGAGCCACTCTCCTAATTGGTCGAGCGAGATGCTCGTGATGGTTGAGATGCTCGGAGAAGATGGAATATGAGAATAGTAAAAAATGAAAAAATAAGAGGAACTTGGGTGAAAAGTATGAATGGAAATAATTAAAGTAGGATATTACGAGGTCTATTAAAAGAGGGATCAGGGTCATAGATTTCAATCTTACGGAGAGTTCTGTTATCAATAAGGGGGATGTTAGTAAAGAAGTTAGTTGAAATTCGTTTCATGAATTCCCGAATGGTTGTGATGTTTAACGAAAACCTGAGGTCTTCGTTTCTCACGAACCATCGGGTGTTAGTAATTTGCCTGATAATGTGGTTTTGTGCCCTTTCGAGGATGTTAATGTTTGAGATTGCTGCGTGGCCCCAGACTGGACAAGCGTACGTAATCACTGGTCTGAGTATCAGAGTATAGATAAGCATCTTGTTTTTAATAGTAAGAATCGAGTTCCGGGAAATTAGGGGATAGAGACTACATGCTGCTTTCCGGAACTTAGTTTTAATCTGTGTTATGTGTGGTTTGAAAGTGAGGTTTTTATCTAAAATAACGCCAAGATATTTTGTCTGTTGAGACCAGGGGACTGGGTGATTGTTTACGTGTACAATGGGTGGCTTCCTGAGTGTGTTTCGGGAGAAGAAGACGGCCTCCGTTTTCGTTGCATTCAGTCCTTTTTTAAAGAGTTTTAAAGTTAGAAAATTTTATTCAAAGGATCTCTTAAAAGTATACATTAATTATTTGTTAAGAAGCTCTTATCGTTATGTTTTGAATTAGTCTGTTTAATCCAGTGCTTCTCAAACTTTCAATACTGGTCACCCAATTTTCAATCATAGTCCCCCCCCCCCTTTACAATAATAATGCATTAAATGCAACAATAATGCACTTTGACGCTAAAGCTACATTGCGATCTTAATTATAAATTGTACAAATTAACAACATACATATTAAATTATGTACATGTTCCTTTAAAGTAATATATATTTTAAGTAAATTACTTTTAAGTAATAGGCTAATTATTATGTTGTTTTTCTTTCTCTAATTTTTAAATTGGAACAGATTGCAAAATGATATTTAATTAAAGATTTATTTCCTCCATCATCCATTTTTAAAAGTACAAATGTCATTAGAAAAAATAGTCTAGTCTAGCGATACTCAACCTGCGGCCCGACGGGCCTTTTCAAGTGGCCCGGTCATAACCCATTGCTCTGAGAAATTCATTAATTTATTTATGATAATTTGTTGGGAAATTCTTTGTTAAAAAATCAAAAGTATCGCGATCTTACTTTTGCTGCCGATGAGTTAATATTTCCCCCCCCTGATTAGTGACAATAGACAACAGTGGAGTACCGACCATTTTATGAGTGAAACTAGTGTTTTACTATCTTTCATATCATGCAAGTGAAAAATATTCGAAGAAAATAGATTGTTTCAAGACGATTTGGAAATTGACTATTTTGTAGTGAAAAACAAGCATGGTTCAGTAATTGTTTGATTTGTCACGAACTGTATTTAAAAAATACCAATAAACCGGAATTGTTTAATGACATTTTTCCGCGAAGATCTCTGTCAAGAGATGATAAATAGTTGTCTTGAATAATCTTTACAACAGCAAAAAAATATTTGTCAGTTTAATGCCTCAATGATAGCAAAGGTACGCTATGAAATTTGTTATATCATTGGTTATCATATGAAACCGTTTACTGATGCAGAAATTGTGAAATAACAGTATTAAATGCTTCCCATTAAGAAAAAACTCTGTGACAAAAATAAAAAATATAATTAAAAAAAGTAAGATAGAATTATAATATTTTGATCAATTTCCACATTTTAATTTTTCTATGCTATCGTGATCTTAAAGCATTTGTCCCCCCCCCCCCATTATTCCTCATGTTGCAGCCTGCTTGAAATAGCTAACATATGTATGCGATCCGGCAGAAAAAAGGTTGAGTACCCCTGGTCTAATCTGTTGCTCTCTATCATATCCATCACATCTGGCATTCTCAGGAACGTTTGCAAGAGTCTGGGCAACCTATCGGACATCTGCGCAATACATGTAAAAATGCTGATACAATTCCAGTCAATTTTAGCCGAGTCGATACTTCTATAGCTACCGAATCTATCTTGAATGGGCATTTTGTAATTTGCATGCGCGCGCGTTTGTTGTAATTCACAATATTAAGTATTTACGTCAGTAGATTAAAAAAAAAATCATCGATGCACTTTTAAGTCGTAAGCCAACATTCAATTATAATAAAGTAAAAAGTACACAGATGAGCATGGTTCTGAAAATTAAATCAAGGAAATATTCTGAAGAATACTTAAATTTTGGATTTACCATTACTGAAGTAAATGGAGAACAAAAAGCCCCTGTGAAAACTTGCAAATCCGAAAAACATGTGGAAGTTGTTTTTAAAACCATTGAAAATCATTTAGCCATGATGGCAAAGAATTTTAAAAAGTATTTTCTTGCTGAGGACAACTTGATAGCAAGTTACGAGTGGGTTCGGAATCCATTTCAAAATACTTCAGAAAGGCTCTCAACTGCCGAAGAAGAAATCTTCATAGATTTTACATCCAGTGGCAAAATGAAGTCATTTTTGTAACAAATCGCTCTTTGAATTTTGGGCGGAGGGGGATGATGAATTTTCTACAATGAAAAGCATTTCGTATACTATATTACCCTATTTTCAACATCCTATCTTTGTGAAACCGGATTTTCTGCGGTGGCTGCCTTGAAGACAAAATATAGATCTCAGCTAAATATAGAAAAATGACTCAAGGTGTCAATTTCTAATACAAAGCCTTCCTTTGAAAAATTTTGCTCTGCAAGAAGAGCCCATGGAAGTACCTAATAATTAT
This sequence comes from Trichonephila clavata, assembly GCA_019973975.1. Classification (NCBI taxonomy): domain Eukaryota; kingdom Metazoa; phylum Arthropoda; class Arachnida; order Araneae; family Nephilidae; genus Trichonephila; species Trichonephila clavata. The sequence continues at coordinate 26,019 of BMAO01023842.1, read as the reverse complement.
TAAATTTGTTCTTAATTTAGTATTAAGAAATTAGTTATAAAATACCTTATAGAGTATTGATACATTAAATGTATACTGTTAGAAGTATCTGCTCTTTGCCCGATTTCATTTTAAAAAAAAATAAAACATTATTCATGATATAATAGCTGAATTGCGAGGAAAGTAAACCTAAGTGCACGACAATGTATACAAAAATATGAAATGGTTTTTTTTAAATGAATAATCATATTGTAAATAGTTTTAAACGAACTGTAATATTAAGCCTCACAGAATTAGCATTTAGAATTAATGTTAAGGAATGAAAAAGAATATAAAATTACGATGGAGAATAATTGTGTTATTTTTAAAAAAAGCGAGATGACTTCAAAATGTCTTAATCCGGGAGCAGGCGTGCACTCTATACTAACGTTAATGGTCGCGTGGGGGGACTGAGTCACCCCAATCCTTTTTTTATAATTATTTTTAGTGTATACGATAAATATCGTAATTCCAGTGAATGATTTAATTAAGAGAAGGTATTCTTACCTACTTTCAAGGACTTTTCGATTTTTCTTTGATAATTTGAGAAAAAATCAAATAAAACTGAACTTAAATGATTCAAATGTGCATGATCTTAATACAGGACGCAAATCACATACACAGAAATGTTATTGGCAGGCAAAACTGTAATATTTTGTTCAAATTATTGTAGTTTTATTGTTATTTGATGATCGACAAATAGTATGTTGAACTTTTTCTTGCTTGTATCTTTTTGACAGGGCGCAGTGTGTGCTGTGGTCACTTATGGCTTCATATTTTAGCTGATGAAGTTCTTTAGGAACCATTTGAAAATTTTCCTTTCGTTTCATGTTAATCGCTTTTCTCAAATTAACTTCCGCTATCATGAGTAATGTGCATTATTTCAGCAGGTTTTTCCCTTGCTGGATCAGGGGTGAAAAGTGAACTAAGTCTTCATTTTCAATAATAAAAGCTGTGATGAATTTTCTCTTCCTAAAATTTTTTTGATTCTGGATCTGGGTTATGTTTTTTTCAGAAAGAGTCGTATTTTAACTTTAAGAAGAACGTAATTAAAAAAATCTCTCATCGTAGGGTTACAGCAATTCAAGCAAAATGTTTTTTTATTTTGTTATAGGGTCAAAGATTGAAGCTTTTATTTTTGATGACGTACTATCACCAGATGTTATACATATATTATATCAGTGTAAATGTGTATTTTTTTTTATTATGTTAGAAAATTATTTTGTGTTTTACTTCATTCCAGTTATTTTTTTAAAAATCTTTTATTTTCGATAGGCTGGCGCCTTACAGTTTGAGAAATGCTAGTTTAATCTAAACAATGTCCAGCCATATTCGCTAAAAATAATTAAATACGTAAGATAAATAAATATTTCACAAATTTAAAATTTGACATTAATATTAATAATCATATCATTACCAACATACCAAAAATTTAAAAAAATTCTATGTACCATATTTACTGGAACTGAAGCCGCACTTTTTTCAATAATGCTACTGAAAGGGCAGCTTAGAATTGAAGGAGAAATTCGATGGATGGAGAAATTAGAGCAATTACAGGTTCATATATGTACATAAAAGTTTAAAATATTGATAAAATAATAACTAATTATTAACTTCTTCTTAGTTCAATTTTAAATTTATTTTAATTTAGTAAAATTGGATATCAATAAACCATTTCACATATCTTTTATTTTTTACAAAAACTTGATGAGAATTTGGGGAGTGGCTTATAATCGATGGCGGCTTAGATTCGTATAAATACGGTATCAATAATAATAAATAATTATCAACATATTAATAATTACATAAGTAGTTTGTACAGTTGCATTCGTATGGATTTTTTTACGAGTATTACTAGCATTTTATTTTAGATATATCTGTATTTAGTTTTTAAAATCAAACTTTCCGTATAAGGAATCATATTTCGAACACATCCCAGATTTTGATTCAAGATTATGAATGCATGTGCACTTCAGTGTCATATCTTAGAACATGATTCATAGCCTGTACGCGTTTCTTCAAACAGAACCCCCCCCCCCCACTCTTAAGGTGTGCTAGTATTAATTTTCCTACCTTTATTCAATGTTATTTGATTTTGTAGCATTGGGAATAGAAGTTTAAGGCAATGTTTCTCAAACTGTGGGGCGCATCCCCCTAGCAAGGCGTGATAACCCTAGGAGGGGGCGTGAGCATATAGAAAAGTCGAAAACAAAAGATTATTTAAAAAAATATATTAAATTTTTGAAAGTAAACAAACAAAATACATTCTGACATAATAAAAAAAATTAAAAAACATTTACACTGATATAATAAACTTATACATGTATCAGTGCTGCACAATTTATTTTACAATTAATTTAACAATACTAAGTTAAGAATAAATTTATTAATTACCAGTGACCCCACGGGATTTTCCTATATAAAATTATATGCAAACATTAACACTTATCTTGATAATGTGGGGTTTATAATTAATCTCTTAACATCAGATAAAAAAAGTTACGCAATTCGCTCCCGAATGCTACCGTTTTGCACGTATGCAAACGTATGTGGTGTATTGGGGGGGGGAGGGACAGGGGGAATAAATAAGAAAATCCTCAGAAATATGTAAATCCTTCGTAAACACACATACTGTTAAGTTTATTTTATTGAATTCCAAAGTCATCGGAAAAATTTTATGGATAGCTGTGAACAGAAAAGATCGTATTTCGGAAAGACGTATATATACGTTCGGAGCAATTAGTGCACCAGCTGAGCGAGATGTTAATATACGCCGGAAGCACTTACGAAGCTTAAGTCATATTGTAGCTTTTTAGCGTCAAAGTATCGTATTATTGAATTCAATTCATTGTTATTGTATGGAGGGGGCGCAATGACAATTATGATTGAATATTGAGTAGCAAGTATTGATAGTTTGAGAAGCACTAGCTTAGGGGAAAAAGCTGTACACAGAAAAATGAAATAAATACAGAATGAAATCATAATTTGAAGATCACTATGTATCGAAATAGCAACCCCATTTTGTCAAAAAAGTCGAACTATATAAATGCAAATTTTTTTTACATGTAAAAATTATGGACAATACGGCTCACTCCATATTTCATAATGAGATCTTGAAAAAAAAAATACAAAATAAGAACAAAAAAAAAGGAAAGAAATTCTTCAAGCAGTGAAAGTGAAGGGTTGCCAGTTACATCAAGACAATCTTATTGACAAATAAAAATAGTTCCGCTCAGACAAGTTTTGGCAATGCTGAACGCAAGTCTGGGCAGTACTTCATTAACAGAAAGGAAGTCTATTGTTTGAGTATGTAATTCTGAATGTAACCTTAAAAAATCACAAGCATAGCATAATATTTAAAAGGCTTTAAGAAGAGCAAATAGAATATATGCATATTAGGTATTTTAGCTTACTTAGGAATGGCACAACACATATCTTACAATTTAAACAATAGGAAATTGTTTTTGCACGTTACCTCCTTTTCCTACAAGAAAATCAAATGCTTGGGGAGGTCTTGCCAAGGTCAATGGATGATTTAAAATCTCCTTTATTATCTCGTAATCGCTAACACAGATCATAAGCTGTGGTCCTATGTAGAAACTGAAGGGGAAATTAGAAAGTTATATCAGTAATCAAATATACCTTATGATCATTTAAATATTTAAAATAAAAATTTTAAAAAATGTATGGAAATTACACATTTTGCAAAAAAAAAAAATATTTGAAAACTACCTCTTTTTTTATATTGATTTACAGTAAAATACGTTTAAAGCGAAAACGCTTAAGGTATCCGACTACCCTAAAATTGTGAATTTTGCCAAAAATTGGCAAACTTTATATGAAATTATTTTATAGGCCATCTTATTAGCTTTATAAAAATACCAAGTTTATTATTTTCCATTCACTAACACAAAAACTACAAGTGTTTTAGTAAAAGCAGATGCCATTAATTTAAGCAAGATGTCGTACTTAAAACGCGTTTTACTCGAAATTTTTTTTTTGTGAGGTTTTTTTTTTGTGCCACTTTACCGAACTTGGAACCGCACAAGATCCATAGAAGATAGCCGGCCATCAGCATTTCATCACATATATATATATGCTTGATAAGTAAATTCAATAATTATAATTATAATTGATTTGGCTAAAACGCTCCCATTAATTGTTTGAAATATTGTTTTAATAAGAATTATTAGGAATAAATGTTGCTGTGTTTCGTTTAGTTAACCCTCACATTAATCCGAACGAAAGTTCACTACACATAAAAATAATGATTTCCAACATATCAGGGAAGGGTTAAAAATTTCAAAAAAAGAAATCGAGTTTTCTCCCTCCTTTTTATAATAAAACAGTAAGAAGGACACTTCCTTACAATAGAAAATTAAAATTAATGACTGAATTTTTACTGGGTATTAAATCATACATTTTAATGCCATAAGAAAAAAATAGTAAAAAAATGCAAAAATATATGCTTTGTTTTACCAACAGACAATTGGGGACTACCATTAACACATTCACAGTGGAAGAGATATTGGTTAGAATGCGAAATTATTAATTAGAATTTCCATAATATAGCTTATAATCAAATGGCTAAGACAATGCCACTTGCTGCCGTTTTTCTTCTCAGATGTGCTTCATGGGACTTTTTTATGATTAATGTTTTGACTGAAGCACATAATTTTTCTTACACATCAACACTGAAGAACATAGTTTGAATAAGAGCTTCATTGTAGAGGCAATTGTATGCCTGCATAATTGGAATAATTTTAAACTCTTTATTTCAAATTGAGTACTATTACTAAGATGTACAAACTACAGATATAAATGTTACCCGAAAATTAATTAATTATTGAAGTTACTACTTAATTAAAATTTTTTTATCTAAGTCTGAGCAAATTTTTTTTACCGCGTAAAATAATAAAGCATTCTCTGTAGTTTAATACCTTGTATTTAGAAAAAAAAAATTAATATACTGCATTTCAAATTAGACATTAGAGAGAGGTTACTTTTACTCACTCTTTAAAAAAATTGAAAATTGTGAAACTTTTAACGTACACATACAAAAAGTTTCTTGTTCACTTCCTGTAACACATTAAAAGCACTTTAATACATTTTGATAAATGGATCAAAATATTATAACTATCTTAACAATTTTTTTTAAAGCGTGACATCGTTAGTCGTGTCCATGCCAATAATACTGTAATGCGAAATATTAGAACTTTTAATGCAATTCTATCTATTTCTCTTTAATCACATTTTTGAAAATTTATATTTGGAATGTAAACTCAGTTTTCCTTAATATTTTTTCGAGGTACCTGCATATTCTCTAAAGTCCCAGGTACATTAGAACTTTTAATATAAACGAACAAAGCATTTATGATGAATATACAATCGTTTTATCAAAGCGATTTTACAATGGATATTTTAATTTTCCTGAATTCCGTTTTAATCTTCACCACTAAAAGGCAAATTTGTTTCGTTACTGAATGAATTGAATATTATTTAATATTTAAGTTAAATCTATGTTTGAAGTACTAAAAATATACGTTGCATTCATAGAGAAAATTGTTTTCTGATAAAAAAAAGATTCTACTCCTATAATCAACATTGGATATTTCAGCTTGACTAATATATACACTTTTTTTACGAAAATTTGTGTATGTTTTTACTAGTGTCTCCTTACACATGCCACCTAATTTGAAGTCTGTTTTCTATGAGTGAACACTCTCTTGATCTTCAAAAAGAAAATATAGTTGTGAAATATCGCTTGTGTTGCTCAGTCAATTTTAATTAATAAGTTTAGAATATCTCACAATGGATTATTTTTATTCTGTTTTTTTAATTATACATCGATTGTTCAAAAATTAAATGAACTACAATAATCTCATGCAAATTGTCATTATTTTTATTGATATGTAGGTCGTAGAAAATATTTCGGCTATGGTCTTTTTCCTTTGAAGAATCACAGTGTCTAAAATAATAATAATAATAAAAGACATTTTTATAATTGCTGAAAAAAACCCAAAACAGGTTAAACTCGTAATCTAAGCTAAGAAAATATCGCACAAGAAGTAATAAAAACAGAATGGATAAAGAATACAAAAGCAAAAAGGGCCGTGAATTGGTTGGGTTTGTTGTCACTATTTGCGGCAATGAAAATACAATGAACCATTCGCTATTAAAAATTTTCTGTAAAGAACAACTCTAGATCAAATTAAATCGAAACCTGGTTTCTATGTCTCTCTAGTTTTTATTGGTTAAACTTTCTTTCACCAGTTAACTGTCAAAACTAAATTATGGCAATGAAAATTTGTTGTTATTTATGCCACCTGATCAAGGCCCACGAAATTCATCGCGGCAAGAGGCTAGTTGTACGCCTGTCGTTAGCCGTAGATTTGAACACCATACAGGTGACAGTACGGTTTTTCTCGGTTTAACCCCAATATTGAGGGAGAACACCACACCCTAGCGTTGGTCAGGGGCCTCCTACCTCTCTTCCCCTTCCACCTACCTCACGAGAGGACATGCGGCTCGACGGCTATTTATAGTATCCCCATGCCCCAAAGGCACTATACATTACAGACATCCATGCCTTCTCCGGGATTTGAATTAAGGCCCTACTGCATAGCAGTCAGCGACGTTAAGCACCACTATACCGGATGGGCGACCAATAAAAAGTTCGATTACTTTATTGGATTGAAATAGAATTTACATAAAAACTACGCATTTTTCAATCTATTGACAGATGTATTAATTCATAAGTAATCAGTATAATCAAAAAGATAAATGATAAAATTTTGAATTTTGAATAATACACTGCTGTTTATAAGAAATGTAACACCATGAAGGAATGATCATAAGTAAATGAACTTTGCAGCAAATATCAATTATAAGATGTTACGTAAAATAGAACAGTTTCAGAACCAGCGCGCGTGCATGGCGTGTGCAGCACCCTCTGAACTGATGCTGAAAGCGTATAAATAGAGGGCTGTAGCGGGACGTTGAAAGTAGTTAATGATTATAATTATTTGTTAGTGGCGAACGTTTAACGAGAGCTAAGTATGCCTCCACGACGAAATAAGTAGAAAATCCAACAACTTATGGATTTTGAACAGGGGCGGATTATCGCCTTCGAAAAGGAAGATTTTCCTATCGCGCAATTGGAGCTCATGTGCAGTTGAGAAGTTCCATAGTGATGCGAATTTGGAAGCAGTGGACCGACGAGCACCGAAAAAACTCGAAAAACTGGCAGTGGACGACGGAAGGTGACGTCAGCGAGCGACGATCGACACCTGCTCTGCATGGTGGTGAATGACCGTACAGCTTCTTCCAGGCAATTGGCAGCACATTCGTCTGCTGCTACAGGTGTACTAATGTCGGTTTCGTCAAAGTCTGCTGCACCGTGGATTGCGTGCAAGGGTGCCGTTATACAGGATCCCTCTCACGGCGAACCATTGATTGTTGCGTTTGCAATGGGCTCATGAGCACAGAGCGTGGCAAGCTGACTGGCACCAAGTTGTCTTTTCAGATGAATCGAGCTTCAATTTTTGGGACCATGATGGCCGCATTCGTGTTAGACGCTATGCAAAGGAACGCTGCCTTCCGGAGTGTGTTTTCGAACGACGTAGTGACCTAACACTCGGAGTTATGGTTTGGGGGTTCAATTTCGTACCACGGATGATGCAATTTGCTATGAATTGAGAGTAATCTCAATTGCAACAGGTACATCCGTAAAGTGCTACAGCCGGAAGTTGTTTCCTTTCTTTAAGGCATCTCTGGAACTATCTTCCAGCAGGATAATGCACGCCAACATGTTGCAAAGACTGTTCGAGATCCAAAGACTGTTCGGGAATTCTGGTTAGCCCAATACATCCAACTTCTTCCTTGGCCTGCTTATTCGCTGGATATGTCGCCTATTGAGCAGGTGTGGGATTTGGCGGGTCGGTGTCTCGCTTGTGATCCGCGTCCTTCAGCTTCAAAAGACGAACTTTTGCTGCGCATATAAGCAATATGGAACTCTCTTCCACAAGCAGACATTCAAAATCTGTTTGACTTCATGCCACGTTGTATAGCAGCACTTACTGCATCGCGTGGCGGATACACGAAATACTGATTTCTCACGCTTAATATATATATATATATATATATATTATATATATATATATATATATTTGCTTTCAAAATTTAGTCATTTTTTCGTACTAATACAAGTCATTTGTGCATTAAATTTCATTTAATTCTGATAAATCCTTCATGGTGTTGCATTTCTCAGAAAGAGCTGTTTATTATGGAAACAAACATTTTTGCCTAGATATCTTTAAATTTGGTTTGTTTGGGGCGAAATGTATTTCATTTGCATTGAGTTACCATTTCTTTGTATACCTTTTATTTAATTAATTATTTTTTCAATTCTGCATGAGATATTTGAATTGTATTTATTCTTCAAAATAGGTGAATAAAAAAATTAGGATTGAAAATTTTTAAAATTGGATTTTTTTTGGTTAAATCTCCGATTTTTTTGTTTTGTTTCATAATAACTTGGATTTTAAGTGAAATAAAGCTTTCAAATTCAAACGCATATCAGAAATGGGAAAATGTTTCTAATAAAATTAAAATTTTTATTTGTTGCTTTTAAAGAAAAAGAATAAGCAAGGATACGACAAAAACTTTAACTTCAGCGATTTATATTTAAGTCAGAGAACAAAGGTCTACTAAACTCCCATGGAAATCCGATTCTTTAAATTAGTAAATATACATATATCTGTACAATATACGAACTCCTTTACACATAAGAATGCGAGGAATTAATTCAGATTTTTTGCTTTCAATACTTATGAATAAGAAGACAAAAGTGTGTGATTTCATTTTCACGCACTTACTATTACACATTGTTATATTTTTCTTAAGAGACTAGGAATCACCAGTTGATTTATAATCAGATTATATATAATATTTGCTTCAAATTCTATATCACAAAAACTTCCTTCGTCAACAAGAATACTTCAGCGACTAATATTGATCCGATATTAATTTCGTATCGCTTATAAATCGGTACATAAAATTCTAGATATCATTGTATATTTTTTTACAAATTTAACTTGTCTTAGCTTTTTTGTTTTAAAATAATCTTTTGACTTCATAAGAAAGAAAACTTGAATAGATAAGATTTTTTATTAGCCGAAACTTTAGAGTCTATTATTTTTGGTAATTAATAAACTTCACATCGGATTACTTTTCAGAATAAAGTAACTTTTAAAGTATCATTTGGGATGGTTGAAATTTATAATTTCTTGTAAATCGTTTGATAATCATAAGTACAGAGAAATGCGATTAAAGCGAAAACGCTTAAGACGAAATATCGGTTTACACGGAATAATACAACGGTTCCGACAATGTACTATATATTTTCATGCATTTTTCTCTTAACAAGAAACGAAAATCGCTTAACACGAAAAACATTTTTTTTTTCTGGGAATGGACAATATTTGAAAAACATCAGTCGCACGGGCGTGATTTAAGGGGGGGGGGGTGAAGTAAAAGAGAGATGGTTTCACTTGTTTCGTAGAAAAAAGGCAGCTTTGGAATACCCTCAGAATAATTTGTGACACAAGCCAATTTTTTTTTATCTAAACTACTTTTTCACTTTCCACCCCTACAAATGCCACACAAAAATATATAATCTCTTATCAGGAATTCGGTGACGAGTACATTACAATGGGAGTAGAAATCAGTTCGTTTGGTTCGCGTTTTTTGTTCTATTTTGGAAGAATTTCTTAAGAGCACAATGGCAGAGAGTTCAGAAGGAAAGCAAACTGTTATTTTACTTAAAATGAAGATGGAGCTTCTTAAGGCTTGTGATCAAAAACAGAAGAACTTGAAAATTTTGCATTAAATTTTAAAAAGTTCTTGTGAATGTTTTTGTTTCGTTGATTTTTATTTAATCCATGCATACATACGTATCTATATCAATAATATGTACTCTAATAAGTTCTTAGTTTGTTGAATATACACGTTTTTATTTACTTTATTATTTATTTTGCAATATGCTTTAACGCGAAATTCTCTTAACAGGAAAAAATATTTCAGTCCCCTCAGTTTCGTGTTAAACGATTTTCACTGCACGTAATAAAAATACTCGTATATATCTGTTAAAATAAATCGTTTTCTGTTACTTTTTAACAAATAGTTGTTTCAGTAACTGAATTTTAAAATATAATTTGTGAAAAATTATTATGTCACAGCTTGATTTTTGTCTTGAAACTATGGCTGCATTCATCCTCTTGCATTAGATGCCTGATTAATAAAGGGCGTTCATATGAAGTATCGAGAAAGATTATTCACATGTACCTCGTAGGAAATTGACTCTTTGCAAAAGTAGATGGCTGAAAAAAATTCATTCAAAAGAAGTATCCAGCAACGGGTAGAAGAGAGAAGACTTTAATCCCCCAACAAAACTCAGTTTATCTATTGTTCCGAATAAACATGATCTTCGAAATAAAAACCGGATAAACACATAATCGTCGAAATAAAATTCCATCTTTTAATTTAAATCTGTATATTTTTTAAATTTTTATTGATCAGAGAGGTTAGGGGTACCCTATGGTTGGCCCCCTTTGCCTCCCCAACATTTAATTGGTTTCAGCCATTCTCTGATCCATCACTGTAGTGTCGTGATCTCTTTAAATTACTTCAACAGATTGTAGCTCACACAGCTTGTAGAAAAAAAGGCATTTTATTGCAAATTAATTAAATATTACATCAAATTCAGTTGCAAATTTAGGTTCCTGGCTGCCTTTCGCCGGAGGAAAGTTCTAGTCACGTGTAAAGTTAAAGGTTCTTGAAATAATTGGCTCCTGGATGACGCTGTCCCCGCAACCTCTTTTCATTGGTATTGTCAAAAGTCAGTACATTCAAGCCGTTGCTCCGCCAACTCCGGCGCTCCATCTTTCAAAAGTGATCTGTGTTTATCTCCCTTAAGGTGCGGCTGTCCCCGAAATCTCTATCAAGCATCTTCGAAGAAATAAGATGAAGTGGAAGGTAATTCAGAAGATTAAAAAAGATCGAGACATTCCCGTCAACTTGCGAGCCATCCCTTTAAACTCTCTGGGTGGGCCACTTTCACGCCTCAAAATAATCTGATTGGCGAGAGTAGCAGATCTGTACATGGCTCTCCTCATTTGAGTCCGACTCCATTGGTGCTTGGAGACAATAGGCTGGCGCGTCTGAAACTAACTTCGGCACCGTATTTTAGTTTACCATCTGGAGGGCAATATATAGCCCTGTCACTTCGACACTGAGGGATCGCTGAGACTAAAATCGTCTGGGTTTCAGAGCAAGAAAAGGTGTGGCAACATCAATGCCGATTTTAGAATCAGTTCATACCTGTGATCCCCCAGGCTTGAGAGAAGAATAGCCGGTTTTTTCTTGGAAGACAATGTCCTTTCTGCACATCTCGGTGCCCCCAAACTTGACAAGTATTGTCGAGGAGTGTTCTACTAATGAGCCGACGTTACACCACACGCAGCATATGAGTTTAATTTGCAGGCGCTCGTTAGATGATTTTTTTTGTCAGATTATAATATTCAGAGTCATTTTAAGGCATAGGCCAACTGGACCAGTGCCCAGAGTCTCGTCTCCTTTTTCACTCGGCTTCAGTAAGACTATAATCTGAAAATTTAAGCAATAAATCGCATTCCCGAAAACCTAGTAATTTCGAATTATACGCCAACTGCAGCAATGGCAAGATTGTATTATTATGCATGTCCGTCGTTTGTATGTAGGCCTAGGCCTACCACCATACATCATCATTACGCATTTGGTGGAAAATGCCTTGTCTGTTGAGTGGGTTTGAGGTAAAGTTCGTGGGTTATGCACATTTATTTAATACAGATTACCAATTGCACGAGTATTTGACAACGGGTGCTATATACTGTCAACTTTAAAGGGTTGCAGATATGGACTAATTTGGATAGAGACCCAGGGTCTCAAGACGTCACTGGTAATGGTCATCAGTTTGTATTGATGTTTTAGCTAATACTCGCGTGTTTGAATCTTCATTCATTAAATACTTGTTATAAAGAACGTTAAACCTTTCGAGAATCAAATTTCTTACATTGTCCTGATGCAATTTGGTGAAAGGTGCCAACGCATTTGTCGACCCTGCCATTTGAGCAAAGTTCACAGTAACACGGGATGTATTTTCTGTTGTTAGCGCAGCTTCATTCACCAGGAATACTAAAAAGAGTTTGATAAATAAAAGATGCATATGGGTTTTTTTTTTTATTGAATGATTTCTGATTGCATTTTCTGTCTGTCACTGGGAGACGCATGTAATAATCATATGATTACATGGATGAATTTGAATATAGTCATTATAACTTGCAGTATCTCCTGTTTAATCAACAAGCCCCCTTCACTACCAAAAATTAGAAAAAAAAGAATTTAAGTTAAAAATCCAAGAAAATTAAGTTGCTCGAAAAATTCAAGCCACACCAAGTTAATCATCAGTTCTTTCCAAGGATTTTGATTTATGCAAAGAGTTACGATATGATGATTGAGTAAAATATAGTTTTGGTGGAAAAGTGCAGAAAATTATTTTAGAAGAAATATTAATTAACGGCACATCATCCATCAGAAAGTACAAGCATTCTGTGAAACTCTATTTTTTTTAAAAACAATTTTACATCACTAATGTTATGAAAGTTGGATTTCAATTACAAATTATAATATTAAAATATTGAATCTTGATAAATTTAATTTTTGAAGAAATATAAGTCGTGACAATCTATTGGTATAATCATATGTATTGCAAGCGGACAATCGTGAATGAGAGTCTCAGTTTTGTTGAATAGAGTTCTTTAAAGGACAGCACAACATTAATTAACATTTTATTGAAAATTAGGTTGATGAAGGTAGGGTTGTTTCAGTGTTCTACAGCTCCTTAGGAGTTTCATATTTTCCAATCCGTCTAATGTTTTATATTACATTTAAGTAAGGAAATATTACTAATAAAAAAATAACGTCACCTTTAGCTCTATTCAGCTAGATTTCAACCATCTCAATTTTATTGATAATATAACATTATATTACATTGGCTATTACATCGGCCTATATTACATTGGCTATTGATTTTTATTAGGGGGTTTATATTTCTATTAACTTTTGAGCACTTTCGAGGATATGTTTTAAAACAAAATACAGTTCAATCCAACTTTATTTATCAAAAAGTAATTTGAAAGAAATTTCATATCTTGTGATCCATACAGTGTATTTTTACGGAAATATTTATGGAACAACTGATTACTTGTACTACCATCAAATAACATTAATGAATGAAAAAAAAATTTACGTAACGTATATTCCGGTGTGTTACATGCACCTATTCTTACTGCATTTTTTATAATTCATAGGTTCATTCTCTATATAATGCCCACCCTTTTTTTACGAAGAAATCTGAAATGTACATGTGCAATGCTCTCATCTTCAACAAAAATAGTTTGCATAAAAAGAACAGCTCACGAAATATCTCACTTCAGCGAAGTGTTATTTTGCTTAGAGGACAGTACAGCATTAAAATCCATGGTTATTTTTAAAAGAAAACCAAAGCCGAAAACTAATTTCTGGAAAGGTATTTTCATTCGTGCGTGCGAAGTGGAGGAATGGACGAAAACGGTGTAAAATTGAGATAAACAAATGCTTGGCGAGGGCATCCTGGTGTGTCTTAAAGAAATTATTCGCCAGCAAGTCTTTTTAGGAAAGACTTTTAGTTTGGGACATGTTAAGTATAAAACGAAGACATTACCTAGTCAGTGCAATATAGACATGACAGTTACTCCAGGCGGATAACCTCTAGTTTAGCTATCAAAAAACCATTCAAATAAAATTTAAAACAGCTGAAACATGTGTAGATTTTAGAAGGTAAAAAAAAAAAAAAAAAAAGCCGCCAAATGCATATACAGAAATCTAATATTTTTATATGCTCATTTTTGAAGTGATAATTTCTTTGGGTGCATTTTGCTGAAGAGTGAATTTAAATGAAGCGTCAGATTCGGGTCCGTTACGTTACTCGGTGTTTTTCAGCTATAATCGGAAATCGTCCTCGGATCAGCGATGCGACCTTACTTTTGAATTGAAAACTTTTTAGGCGCGTGTTTCTTTTTTAAGTAAAAATTTCATGCGCACTTTTTTTTCTGTGAAGTTTTATTTTTTATTTAAATATTACTAACATGTCTTCCACTTTCACTAAACTCCAGCGAGTGAACGAGAAAAGAGGAAAACAAGCAAAAATAATTTTAAAAAAATTATTAGGTACTAAAGTATTATCGCAATCTATTGGCGACATTGTACGAAGCACGTGATCGCCAATTCAGCGCATACGACGAAATTGGGGTTGCCAACTTGGCGGGTTATCTTGGACTTTGGCCGATTGTTGCGATAGTAAGTATGTACCAAGAAAATATAGAACATTCGAACAATTGGATAATCTTCCCCATATTAAATTAGTTTTCACTTCTATCGTGTGCTCATAAGCACACCCACACACAATTTCTTTTCTATATTTTTAAACTTAATATTATTTTTTTTTTACATTTTTAAATGCCCTGCGTATAACGTTTACCCTTAAATTTCGATTTTATTTCTCGAGTTTAAAGTGCATGGTATACGTCGGAATATATGGTAATTCTTTACATCTACATACATTAATATTCAGTTATTATTAGATACAAAACATTATACTTCTAATAAACTTTAAGGTTAGATATCCGGTTAAAATTATACAGTAAAAAAAAATATATGACCTTTACTTACCTGAAAACATCTCCATATTTCTTGCTCAAATTTTCCAAAGTTAAATTAGGTTTTTCCCCAAGAAAAGGTACATATCCAACAACGGGTAATCCATGGGGTCCCGGTGGGTAATTGCGGCTTCGAATCCAATTATAGACATATGAACAGATCAAAACAAGAGCAAAAGCTCCCAAAAAATTTGTAACTATACCGTCAAAGTATGACATTGAAAATCAGCAGTGTGACCAGGCTATAAATTGTTTAATATTTGTAATCCAAATCTATTTTCAAAGCCGTTAAAGCATTATTTTGATATGCATATGGATGATAAGAAGTTTTCAATGAAGTTACTGATAACGTCGTGAGACGATTGATTAGAAATCAGTCATAGAGACGGAATTTTCCCACCTGTTATTGAAAAATTGATAGCTATTATATTTTGTTTTATTCAAAATAAACGCAGCATTTGCCTGATATTTGCAATAGTCAAACACACCTTATTCTACAGAATTGAATTTTAAAATATATTAAAATTTTTTTTTCTTCAACGAAAAGAACTTAATGGTGTCAAATGTCGCATGCTTATATAGTTAAAAACAGTTTTTCTTGTGATTTACGTATTTTTTCTGCGCAAGTGTTGAAATGCGCTTAAATTTTCAAAGTAAACACATCCTTGTTTCAGTAAACATTTTTACTGCGCAGGTATTAAATTTTATGCGATTTTGACAAAATAAATTCACTTTTTCGCGAAATAAATGTTTTCTTATTTCTTTGAAATATTATTCAAATTTCGTTTCTTTTCTTTTTCTTTTGAAATTTCTTAAATTATACTTAAGAAGAATTAATTCTTCGTGAAAAAAAGAAACTTGTGGTTTATCATTGAAAGAATTGTAACTTTTTCCTAACCACACGTATCTTGAAGAATTTAGTTTTCCTTTAGAATTCTTAAGGCATTTCACTGGGTTCGGAACCATGTATCTGAAAAAACCTACAAATGAATAATTCTTTTATGTTTAGTGTCACTTGAATTAGAGTATATATATAATATTTAACAATATTATTACAAGAAAAAATTATTTCATACAATTTTTTTCTGGCAAAAAATGAATAAAGAATAAAATATTTTCTAAATGTTCTAATTTTATGAAAAATGCTTCTATTATAATATTTTGCTTATAAGACTTCTGTACTGAGCCTGAACTAGGAATTTTGGAACAAATAATTTAGAAGTGCATTCATTCATATTTTAATATATCAAAGCAGAAAACCTTTGACAAAAAAAGGCTATTATTTCTATTGATACAGCAATTCTGAAAATATCCACGCTCGGTACAAAAGTCTTAGAAGCAGAATATTATAATTATTATAGACGCATTTCCCATAAAGGAAAAATGTTTTGAAAATATGCCATTCTTTTTTCATTTTATTTTGTTGCCAAAAATTGAATCTAAATTACTTCTTGTAATAATATTTTACAAACAATTTTACAAATATGTATTCTAATTCAACTGACACTAAATATTAGCAAAATTACTCATTTACACGCTTTTGCAAAATCACGGTTTTATACGTAGTTCGGTATTTTAAAATTGCTCTCAGCAAAGCCTAAATTTTATCAGAATTATATTCTAAGCTATTTGATAGCAATTGCATTCAAGATTTAGTGTGTCAATATTCACAATCAAAAGTCATTTAGTTGTTAACCAAATACAATATTGAAAAGAAGGAATTATAATCAAACCTTTTTTGTTTGATTCGCGAACGTATATTTTTTTAATCGTTTACTGCAGTAATTACTTAAATTGCAGCTCAGAAATTAGCTTATATATAAATGACTGTATCAAATAAATATATCTGACTAATAAAAGACTGATTTGGAAATTCAAATGAAATGTCTTTCTGAATTCTATTGAATAATTTTACGAAAGGACAGATATATTTTGCTGAATGGACAGATTAAATAAAATGATACTTCAAGATATTTACTGAAAATGTAAAAATATCTTGTTACAGAGAAATCCCACTTTTTAAATTATATCGAATGAATTTTCTGGAACATCAGAAAGTTTTGATTTATGATAAGGACAGAAGGAAATAATATATTTCCATTATATTATTACATATTTAAAGTACTAAAAAATATTCCATAGACTTACAATCTATGCGATGTACGATCAACTACAAAAAGTAAATAAGAATAATAATAAATAAACTTTGTTATGGTTCCCGGAACTATATTGCAATAATGCGTACAATCGAATACGCGTGCTACGTACTTTTTTACGTTCTGAATAATAATTACATCTGTATTATTTAAAAATTTGTGTTTTATGTGCTATTTGTGTACTTTATTTGCATGAAATTATAGAGTTGAAAAATATAAATCAGATCAGTTTGAGACCAGTTTGCCTTATTTGGAGCAGAACTCGTTTGAAAATCGGAGGGAAAAAATTTCTAAAAAGAATAAAAATAAACATATATATTATATCTATAATATAATGTAAAATATATATATATATATATATAAAATAATATAATATAAGGTAGCATAATATAATAATTAATATAAATGAATTATTTCAAATTAAAATTAAAATAATTTTATCCCATATGTTATTACTTTAATATTAAACTTTACGCACTTTTTATTATGGAAGTAATCTATTGAAATTGTTACGAAAATGTTGTGTAAAGAATACTTAAAATAGCGTAAATAATTTATATTTGGCTGTGTAATACGTTTATATTACTCTATGTTGCATTTATTTTTCGTTAAAATTGTAATACTCGCAAGCAACGCCGTTCCTTACATTATAATAGCGATTCAATGGAAACTTGGCGAAATCTTAGCGATAGAGCCAAGTTAGCATCTTTTTTGGTGACTTGGCAACCATGTGGACGAGTATGCAACTATACGGATTCTTCTGGAAGTTACAGGAGAAATCTACTGATATCACGTGTTTTGACGCAAGCGGAGTTTTCGAAAAAAATCCGCGAGGCCTGTAAATAAGGATTCGCTCACCGAAACTGAGTTAGTCTTGTTTTGACCATTGAGGATTAGTATTGATTTGGCCGTGAAGAGTTGACCAGCAATTAATTATCCATGTGGTCGTTGTGTAAGACGAGCCATAGTGCTTGTGAATAATCTCTTACATATTTGTATTTTAGACACTGATAGGTGTGTCTGAACGCCGTTGATGGTGTGAAGGTCTTTGTGAGATTTATTCTGCGAATATTGCTCTACTGTATTCTGTATTTCAAAGACTGTTTTTCGACAATAAATTTCCATCGCTCCTGAAGAACTGTCTTGCTCTTTGCGACTGGTTGCATAAATTCCTCAAACCCCGATCTACGTAACAATATGTTTCTTGGAGATTTGCATTGAAGTCTTAAGCTATCCAATATTATTTACTTTTAAAAAATGAAAAAAAAAATTTTACCTGTATTTCCGAGGTATAAATTTATTTCTTGTATCTATTAAAGGAACATAAAATTAATCAATTTTACAAAGTTTAAATTAATTTTAAAAAAAAAGATAAAATGAACTGTTTTAACTCTTTATTTTCTAGTTCGTAATATTTATTTATTTTATTTATAAGTTCATATTTTTCCTTCCTGTCACACAAACACTTCAATTCACGAAACCATCTCTACAACACGAAGTTAACGTATAAATCAGGTAATTGCCAAACTTTGAAGCTTCATGGACCATTACATGTATAATTTTATATTTGGCCGACCACTAATATGATTGATCACTTGAACTATATTGCCACTTATTTACGTCTCTACATTTTCATATTACTGAAAAAGATCTTCACGAAAATTGAGAACAAATTGGCTGCGCAAAGCAATACCGGCACACTGAATGTACCATGTTGCCTACTCTCCCTTTTAGATGTCACTGGACACATAGACAAAAATAGCTAAAAAGTCTCTAACTAGACGTCAGCAACCTTTTAGCTGTGGCATGCCAAACCAATCTACAAATATGACATGTTTGAATCAATTCAATTCCCCCTTGATAATGCATACAGATTAAGAAAACAGAGGTCAATAATATAGATATTTATAGTGTTATTATATTAATTTTGCGTCATTTATAAAGGTATTTCTTAACATAAAAAAAGCAATCAATCTAACTATTTTTTCAGCAAACATGAAAAAAAATAGAATCATACATTTATTATTTATTTTTAAACATATTTAATAAAATAAGAAATAGAAAACATGAATATATGTATTTCCCAACATTTTAGTTAAATGAAAAGATAAATAAAACTTAATGCGAACCTAGTGCTTCCACCGCTCTACTTTCACATCGCATAATCAGGTGTATAATGTGCGACTTTCAAATTGACATTATTTTAAGCATTCCGTTATATTAAACACTTTCTTTGTAGTCTCTAAATATTTTCATATGGGGAAAGGTTTTTCACTTAGATACACTTGCCTCCGAAAGTCTGAGTACTTGCAATCATCTTGCGAGTTTATGCTATAATTACAATTAAAATCTCGCTTTAGAAAATCAACATAGGAGGGATTTTCAGTCATGGATTTTTCGAAATTTCTTTATTCAAACAGCAGCAACAAATTTCACCTCAACAAGAAAAAACAAGAATTATCACCAAATAATCACCAACCATTCGCGCCAAAATAGAGTTTTTAAAGACCTTTCGTTGTAAAATAATTGTGCTAAATCATGTTTTTAAGTAGTTGTAAGCTTATGTTACGATTTATTTAGGATTTGAGATTTGAAAACTTTTTTGGTTCCATTGCAGGCGACAGAATAGAGATCGATATATTATTAAAAGAAAAATCATCAGAACACTTCAGAAAAGGGGGAAATTTTTAATGACATTACTGAAACCGTTAATAGGAGACATTCATTGATTCAAAAAGTGTTCATAAACTACAAATCAACTAAAATATTAACGTCCACGTCATGATCTGGCCACCCGTCTGCAGTGTCACCTCGAGATTCTTGCTTTGTAATACGCTCTATAAGAATAAATCCAAGACTATAAGCTGCCCAAATAGCTAAAAGTGTGGCTGTGGTCTAGCAAAAAAATGTGTGTTTAACCATAATTTGAAGGGAACTGAAAAAAGATGACTACCATAGCCTAGTTGCAATCAAGAAACCATTAATCTCTCAAATGAAAAGAGCTAAGAAACCTTCGCCAAAAAACATCTAAATAGGACATATAATTATTCGAAAAATGTAATATATTCATTTGAAAGTATTTTTTTTTTTTGTAATTTGGCATAAAAAAAACAAAAATATGCCTGCAAAAATTCCTGGACAGATCTTAAGAAAGAGAATCCTTTTTCGACTATCAAACATGGAGAAGGAGGCATAATGTTTGGGGTGCATTGGAAGCCTTTCGGCTATTAATCTGGAATTTATTGAATCAACAATGTACAGAATAGACTACTTTAACTTATTGAAGTAAAATATCGGGGAAAGTGCCGAGAAATTTGCGGTGAGTGATGATTTTTACTTTCAGCGGCACAAAGGTACCGATCAAATGGCTCCCATTGTGAAGCCGTGGCTGCTCTGACATGACTCAAAACAATCCCATAGGCCATCCTAGTCCCCAGACCTAAGCACAATATAGCATTTATGGGATTTTACTCGAGTGTATAATCAGGGAAAACGTAATAACATGCAAGGGAATACTCAAATCTGTCATAGTAGAAGAATGGAACAAAGTATCCACAAATGAGACAACGAAGCTAGTTAAATCCCTGTCAAATATGATGAGAATGTTATAGAAAGAACGGAATAGCTTAAAAAAGTATTGACTTTTTGTTACAATCCATTATTGTAAAGGTTTTTTCCAGTGTACGCAGACTTTTGACGCGCACGATTTGTGTCATTCTGAAGTTATAAATATTTGTATTATTCTATATAATATTCAAGTGACTGTTGCATATACTATTTGAATTAATGACTTTAGATGAATCCGTAATAAATTGTACTGATTCAGAAAGACTTCATTTAATTAGTGATTTTGGCATGAATATGAAAACTGATCGCCTGTACGCAGATTTTCGGAGGCAAGTGTATGTAGAAACAAAAGCGGAAAGCAGAGTATATGCACAAATTTCTCTCTTCAAACAATTAAATTTCTTAAGCAATGGCATTGAATAATTTACAAAATATCTATAAATTTATCTTTAGAATTATCTTTTAAATCTTTTTGGAATTCAGTAAATGTCAATAATTCTGAAGATGTTTGTCAAATAAGGTTCATGCAAATTTATCAACTTCCATCCACTCAGAAATTAACAAATTTGTAGAATATTGCGGTGGGCCACTGTGAGAATTGTAACGCGTGCCATAGTCTACCAACCCCTGCTCTAAACTAAGAATTTTGTATAAAGTAATAGCTAAAATTTTAAAAAAAAGTGTAATCCACATTCTATAATGTTTTGCTTCTCCTCATTTTTGTGAAACTGAATCTTCATTAAAATATAAATAATGTTCCAATGTTTTTGTGGACCATCAAAAATCTTTCTCAACCCACCGGTTGGCGAACAGTTTTCTAAAGTATTTTTTGATGTGCGCCTAGTATCTTGCTGATAACATGTAAAAAAAACCCTGTTTATAACGTTAAAAAAGAACGATTTAAAAGTTATTATTCGTCAAATTTAGCCAACAAATTGTATGACATACTTATTGAATAGTATTTTTTTTTAAAAAAATAACGTCACATTCCAAATTTGTCACATCATATTTATGTGATAGTTATATAACAGCCACTCTTTTTTTTATAAACTTTTGAATGAAATGCTCTACTTTTTAAAATAATTTTGCTTTTCATACACTGTTATGTCAAATAATTATTTTTCATGAAATATCGTGCTCTTAGAAAAAAAGGTTACCAACAATACGTTCGATTTGTTGGATTAATATTTTAAAAAAAACAGAGACATTTTAGAAAAATGACAATTTTATTTTCGAATACGTCAAAAAGAAACAAAGAAAATAATATTGTTTTGATCCAATTTAAAAATCAAAATCTTAGCATTTTCTCAAATAAAAAAAAAAAAATGAAACTTTTTTTTGGAGAGATACAGGTCAGTTTCTGACCGATTAAAATCAAGTTTAAAGTACAGTAATTTTCCTTGAGTTGGTTCGTTGACATTGATCAAAAGAATCAAGTTTCCAAAGAAAGTCAGAAATTAATTTCGAAACTATTTTGGAGCTCTAGATAAAAAGTGAAAGTTGCTACACCCTAAATTCGACACACTGATAAAGACAGGCCTTTTATAAACAATAAAAAATTTACCACAGCTAATAGACTTTATTTATATTTCACGCTTGACCTTACTATCAATCAAACATGTTAAACAAAAGTGGAAAAAAAGGCAATCGATAGGTCTTCTGCTGCAACAAATAGGCCCATAAGAAGGTCAAGGACTAGCGGAGAAAGTTTATATGGAAAGGTTGTTCACCGTGGTTATGGCCTTGGCCCGATAGGTCCAAGTGTATAATACTTTCTTTTTTTTTCATATAAAAAGCGTTGGATACACGCTGGAATTTTGTTATTTCTCCCGTCTTATAGGCGTTCTCTAATCACGTAAAATTCTTAGAATGTGGATGAGTATTGTTGTTGTTCTTTACAAGTTTTGAATCCTAAGCATTTTGTGTGTGTTTGTATTATTCAAGCCAATTTCTCCTCATGTAAGTAATTTTCAGGAATAATGTTGATTTAGCTGTAATTCAAAATAATTTATTTTATTTTATTTTATTAATTGTATTTGTATATTTCCTTTTCATTATAATATAATTATGACTTATCAATTTTAATTAAAAATATCTTCTGCTGTTTATTTTTGAATTTAAGAAATGTTATTTAGAATAAAAGAAAAAAAATCTAATATTCCTAAAGATACTGAGTGAAAGTTCTTTGATTTTAAAATAGGATTTTAATGGAACTGAAAATATATTTTATTAATATACTATCTATAATCGATGGATATAAAAAAATAAATTGATTATTTTGTGTGTTTATAAACCAAAAAAAAAAAAAACTTTTGTTTAAATACACATTTTGCTATATGCTTATCTTGTAATAAACTTGAAATGAATTTTCAGTTTTATTTTGTAACAATTGAAATTATAAATCAGAAGGAAAGCTAAGTGTTAATTTTATGAAGCTATTTATTTATAATATGTAATTATTCCCAGAGATAACCAAAAAATTGCTAATTTGAAATAGATTAAAACCTTGAGAACAGAATAATTTTTTTTTCTAGTTTTTTTAAGTTTTAAAACAAATTCTTTAAACTTTTGATGTATCAAAATAAATTTTTATTTTCTTCTAATAGAAAGATTGTGATTTTTTCTTTTCCTTTAGAAACTTTGAAAATAGTTTTTAAGACAACATTTTACTATCGTGATCGTCAAAACATAATAGATTTTTTTTTGGGTGTGGGGGGATTAACTTCTTTATTGAGTTACTTTGAGGAGAAAACGTGCAATACAGTTTTTAGCATTCCAGCAAACTGAATTTTAGAAATGTGTTTCCTGATGTTTAAAATAAAGTTAAACACTTAGATATTTTTAAATTGAACTAATGTGGAATCAATACTCGGACTCTGAAAGTATTCTACGCTTTAGTTTTAGAAATGCAATAATTGTAGAATTTGGAAGTTTTAAGGATATTTAGATTTACAGTTCGAGTGAAACGTTTTAGGTGTATAGATCCAATTTTACTAAAATTTGGTGAAGTATGTGGCATTTATTTTTTTTTTTGGTAGAATAATCTAAATTTTTAAAAATATGCTTCCATTAGAAGCAAACTTATGCTTTTTTTCATTGCAAGGAGCAGTGGTTCCCAAACTTACTGTGCTCATGTATACCTTTTTATACCAAACACTTGCCCATCAGAGAAAACCCCACACAAGTTAAATAATTTTACTTCAGTACAAATTGAAAAAATTTAAATTTGACTTGGATGTCCTGAATGGTAAATATTGACGTAAGAATATAGTATAAGCAAAAGTTGTGATATATACACTCGTATTAAACTAAATTATAACTATTGCATTAAAATATAGAAACACATTTTTTTTCAATGAAATGGGTGATTCAATTACATATATTAGGAGTCTTCAACTATTTAGGCTCCAGGGCCAAATTAATAAATTAATGATGATTTGCGGGCCACATCAATAAATTCATAGTAAATCGCGGGCCATACAACTGTCTAAAAATATTGTAGTCCAGAATTTTATATAAATAAAGGAGGTTTGACAAATGAAACTACAAATGATTCTAAGGGAAGGGATGATGTTTCGGTTTCAAAAAAGTTAAAATGGAAGTCGAATTAATAAATTAAATGTAAAAAACTTTTTTAAGAACAAGCTTTTATTTAAACGCGCTAAAAAGAATAAAATAAACTTTTCCTTTAAAACTTTTTTTACTATCAACTTATAAACGTCATTACACAATTTATATGATATAAAAGCTTGTCGCAATATTTAAGTACTCATATTTACTTAGTTTGAATTTTTAAAAACCAAAATCAATCAGGTCAAGTTATTTATTTTACTTGTTTATCTACACAGGTAAATCTCGCGACAAGCTTTTATATTCATATAAATTGTGTAATGACGTTATAAGTTGATAGTAAAAAAAGTTTTAAAGGAAAAGTTTATTTTATTCTTTTTAGCGCGTTTAAATAAAAGCTTGTTCTTAAAAAAAGTTTTTTTACAGTTAATTTATTTTTACTTTTTAGTTATCGCTGGACAGGTTTCTCAGCCTGTTCAACTCATTGAACGCTGGTTCGCCATCCCTGTTTAGCTGAATTAATTCTCGCAAAATGGTATTAGACTAAAAACACAATTTTTTTAAATCCGTAATTTTAAGCAATTTTTTCAATCTTCATGCAGATTTTGGCTAACATTGTTCTACACACGAAAAAAAAGGTTTAGTGAGATTATCTTCATAAGTGACAAAAGTTATTAAATGTTTAATTAAAATTTTGACTATTTTTGAAAAACTTAAAGAATATATTATTTATTTGAAATATTTTGAAGATATTTCTCTAACATATTAGAAGAAAATTTGAATTGTTTATTAAAAACTTCAAAAGGCGTTTAAATATTTGTATTAATCAATAAAATGCTTAAGACTAAAAACGCATTTTGTAATCAAAAAAGAAAGTTTTATCAAATAATGATAATTTTTTGCTGGACATGAATATCTTCTACGTAAGAATCTATTTTTTTTTTAATTGCTCAGATCATCTTTAGAAACTTGATTTTGAAAAATCAATAATTAAATTCAAATAAAATTAACAGATTCTATTTGTAATTAAATTTAAGGACACATGTCGTAGTGTGTGTTTAGATTACTGGTGATAAAATGAGGTATATTTAAATTACTCGTAGGCTTAAAATTAGGAAATTTCTTTAAAAAATTACTTCATTTTATTGTAAAATTATTTTTTTTAATCGAAAATATATTGCATTTCTAGATAATATTTTGCTCTTATTGTTTTCCTAGCGGATTCCTTTTTGATGGTAAGATACATTAAAAAAATGATCTTTCCGATTCTGTAATTATTTTTTGTCTGAGTTTCATAGATTAAAGATAGATAAATTATTTAAAGAATTTCTTCAATACTCCATCTCAGTTTAACTTGGCAGCGTTGAGAAAGGTATACAATGTACCAATCTACTTGAAAAAATAGCTCTACTTTTTTGTTTTGAATTTAAATCCAAGGAAATAGATAGAAATTTGTAAAAAAATTGCATACGTTGTAGAAATTACATTATTTTTACGTTGCAGAAATGTAATTATTTTTTAGACAGAGTTAATTAATACTGTCAATAGTCCAACGTTATGAAATTCCAGTTGGCTGAAAACCGATTTTCGACGCCAACTTTTGTCATTGTTGTAACAATAAAATTATTACAACAATGCAGATATATCCAAGTTGGCGCCCAAAACTAGTTTAACGTTTTTAATTAATATCTTTTAATTAATTGCAATATCGGAATATAAATGGTCAAAACATGCATTGTCATCCAAACTAAACGTGTATACAAAATTTCAGCTCAATGGAGGGAGATATCAGCTTCAAAATTGAGTTGCAAGATTCCACCCGAACAAATACTACATACATACATCATACATACATACATACATACATACATACATACATACATGTAAGTTAAATAAAAGCTTTTAATAAAAATACT